>JAEQBH010007840.1:0-138152 GCA_016808115.1 Tetrastigma voinierianum | reverse complement strand
TAGTGGTTCCCCATTTGACCGATTTCTCTGAGAGAGGTGATTCCCGTGAGTTTCACCGCTCTCACTTTTCCGTGGCATGCGTGGCACGAGGATACCAGATCTTCATCGCCGACTACCGAGCCGATGAAGAGACACGCAGGGACTTTGTTTCAACGATGTCTCACATGTCAAAGGTGTTGCTGTGCTCACCAGAAGAAAGGTGGCTACTTCAGCCATCGGATGTGGCCGGCGGGAAGTGGGAGCACGTCAAGATGGATTTGTGACCCACTTTCCACCTAGACAATCGCAAGGACGTGACGAGGTACTGGTAATAAGGACCTACCACTAAGTCACATTTTCTAACCACAATGACCTTCACATTATTCGCCGACGTGACATCTTCGGTAGATAGTCCAAATCCATGGAGTACCGCAGATCCATAGTGCTCTGATAGAGACCCGAGGTTTACGACACACTTTTCGAGGAGCTCAAAGGCGCGGGCACATGGTCGACTATGAGTACAACTTTTCCACCCATAGACGTAAGGTCATCAGAGAGGACTATAGGTGTTAGAGGACAGGTCATGAGCATGTCCCGGATCATAAGGGGTAGCTGGAAGAGCATTTGCCCTAAGTGGAATTCCGCAACAACAACGCTTATCAGCAAGTATACAGATGGCGCCTTACATGAGGCATCAGACGGAGGCCATGCAGATCACGATATGTTGACCGAGCGGAGAGAGCTCCATCACCGGTCCCGATTCACCAGAGACACCTCCGGTATGCAGCTGACATTTGACAAATACGCCTTTCACGCTTAGGAGCCGATGTAAGAGCTTATGGGCCGATGTACGATGTCGACCATTAGAGTTCAAGGTCGAGATCACGCCTTTCAAGATGATGCCTAAGAAAGGAGGGTCAGGTTCGCAAGCGAGGAAGCTATCACGAGGTTCATCGGACCCTTCGGCATACTGCATTTCAGAGGCGACCGTAGCTACCGCAGCTTTACCGCTCCAACATGTCGTGTCCATGATAGATTCCACGCCTCCATGTCTTGAGGTACACTCTAGATCCAACTCATGTATGGATCGGGAGAGATCGCTGACATATGGGACCTCGAGGAGCGACCCGTGCATTATGGATAGCCGGGATCAAGTTTTACGACGCGAGACCGTGAGGCTAGTCAGGGTGCTATGGCAACACCGCGCGAGGAGTCACGGGAGTGCGCGAGGACACGACGCGCCACCTATCCCTTCGCGATGAAGGTACGCGGGTTTAGCTGCTTAATACTTAAATGACTAGTTTACATGCATGCGATAAATGCGACGCCGCATACATGTGATTTTATGATCGTATTAATTTCGGATCTAAATTCTTTAAGGAGGGGAGAATGTAAACCCGAAAATTCTAATTTTCTCAAAAGCAGAAATGGTAATTTCGGCCAAAATCAAATTTTAGATCTCGGATGACGAAACTGACTTCACTACTGAATCGCTCGAATCCAGCTACCACGTCGACCGTCAATTCAGACAATGGCTCACATTTTTCGAGGCACCGAGTGCTCCGCAATCGTATGACGTTTACGCAGACATGTGATGTGAAAAAAGTCACCTACTACATGTACCCATGTGACACATGTTGCATGATTAGTGAGATGATGGAGATGAATGACTTAGATTAAGCCATGTGTCAAAAAACTTTTAAAATCAAACTAAAGGACACAAAGGGAATTAAGTGAAAAGAATTAAAAGATTAAAATAAAAACAAAAGACCATCTTCTTCTCCATTTGGCTGCTAGAAATGGGCAGTGAGGGGGAGAAACCAGTTTTAGTGAGTGAAAGAGCAACTTATCTCTAGATTTCCTACTGACCGTCGTCGCCCAAGAAGCAAAGGTTGATCTACGCCTACAAGGGCAATGCGTGACACCGACAGGATTTTAATAACTCCAAGAGGTAGGGGTCTTTTCCTACTTGGTTTATTCTTTAGCTAAGAGTCATTTTTATAGATGGAGATTTGTTGAGGCCTGGATGGCCATGTTTTCAATCTCAAAATATTTGAACCGAGTGAAGAAAACTTTATCGTGGTCGTGGAATAAAGGTCGTAGCTGTGACACCCCAAATCTCGGGGTCCGCTGACTACCCGGCCAACTCCCGCGGAAAACACTCGTGGAATGTTTGCGACCTAACATTTTCAGAAAATCAAGCAGAGTCTCCATTGTACGAGGAGCTCTACCCAAATACAACACCTGTAATATAAATACGCCCCAATCAACATCAATCACATGATATCTATATCCGATAAAACTACTCGCCCATACCACAATACTCATCATCAATATAAACCAACTATATCCAATAGTTTCAAGAGTCAGTTACTCTTATACAACATATTAAAATACTAGAATTTAATACATGTAAAACCATCAAAGCCACATATTTCTACTTTCTTCTAAAACTCAATCCTAAGATGAGGCCGTCCCTCGCACGCTCCCCCGTACCGTAAAATATTATCCTCGACAGCAAGGTGAGCTTAATGCTCGCGAGTGGAATCACCCTAAGTGGGCTACTCTCAACCTAAGTGCATATGCAATGCTCCAATGAAAAACATATCCAAGTAAATGCGGATCCTACTTGAATGTCTAACTGATCATCTCATACCCCGAGTCCTCACCGACTCCCTCACACTTGCCTAAGCCACGTATGAGAACCCTTAGTTTTATTTGTTTGTGGACAACCCTCCGATGTATATATCAATTGGGTCGTCTCCGACGATTGATATTATGTATGGACTACCCTCCGATGTATATCAATAATTCGCAGACTAATGATTGATATTTTATTTAATACCTCCAATATTCATTATTTTAGACAACCTCTCCAAACTATTCTCTCAAGAATTACTCATGCACTCACTCCTATCGTCCTAGGGTGCCCCAAAGGCATATGGAATGCATGATGCCAATTTATTTCAATTTATAACACATGCAAATATATAATCATGCATATATTCACATAATTTAAATCATTAATAAACATGTCATGTAATTTCACCATCAATTACACTAAAATTAGCGCACGTGGGCTAATGATCAAACACGAGCAACTCGATTTAAATCACTAACCAACACATTATTTCACAAAAATTATTTTGTGAATTATTCTCTGAATATGAAACCCTACATTATTCCCAAAGAAATCACCAATCATCGCTTTACTTAAGGAACTTAATTTCACGGCCATTTCCGACCTCATACATGTCAATGCATCATTCATAGCACAAATTTTGCACCATGGCACCCAAATGTACCCGTGGACAAATACCATTGTCCACATGGGTTTCAAAATCCAACACCTTGCCCAAGATTTGGAACCGGACAAACAAATTTCTCACGGCCTCATTCAACTCAAACATCAACAAAGTAATTTAAACAAAGAGTAAAACCAAGTAGGAGAAACTTCCTACATCACTGAGTTCGGTCAAAAACTCCTAGTCCCTGTCCACGTAGGTCTCTCCGCGCAGAGCAAAATGCCTTTCCCCACGCCCGAAGACTTCCAACCGTTGATCGCCCGACATTCCAGAGAAGCTTGATACTCTACTCTAAAAATCCATAAATGGCTATCGCATCAAAAAATCCTTTCCTCCTCTCTCCCGTTCTTTGGCCCTTGCCCTTTTTGAAAGAGATCACACTATTGGCATTTTGTCCTTTAGTGTCATTTAAACTTTCCCCTTAATACCAATTATGTCCTCCTTTCCCGCTTTGACATTCCAAGACTATCTCGCTCCATTTTCATCGCTTCTCTACTCATGCCACTTATGGCACATGAGCACGTGTTATATGTGACTTTTCGCATCAAAATCGCTTTACAGACCAAACGTGGATGCCCCTCAAAAACGCGGCCAACTCCGACTATCTCGAAATTTGACGAAATTCGACGTGCTAGCTAGATTTCGCGAGACGATTCCAACGGTGAAATCCATTTCATCATCCGAGATCTAGAGAATAAATTTCAGATTTTTGACCAAAATTACGATTTTGTCCTTTTTCCAGAAATTGGAATTTCTCGGGTCTTACACCGAGCCTAGGGTTTTACTGTTCACATGATTTTTGTGTTGTTTAGGTGATTCAAAATGAATTGCTTGAATTATTTATTAGCCCATTTGAGCTAATTTTGATGTTATTGCTATGAATTGAATAACATGATGTTGTGAGTTATTTTATGTTAGTATATGCATGATTTATATACTAACATGAATTGTTTGGAAATGGAATAATGCATTCCATATGCACCGGAGCACCCTAGAATGGTAGGTGTGAGTGCATGACATGAAAGAAAATGAAAGAAAATGAAATGGCTAGAAAGGAATTTCAAGGAAGATTTTCCGAAGAATTGCCTGTAGAGTTGTCCAACAAGCCATCTAAGAGGCGACCCATGACTGTTTTCGAGTAATTACCCATCAATTCACCTCTGAGGGCTGTTTAATAGATTTTACCAAAATCCTGGTAGCACGTCGAGAACAAAACCTTTGTTTTGAAAATGCTGTTTTTCTCACATTTGACTTAGGCATGTGTGAGGAGTCATGAGGACTCTAGATACTTGATCGGGGCATGTAGACATTCAAGTAGATCATGAATTCGCTTGAATGTGTTTGGTTGCCATTACATGCACTTAGTGGCGAGTAACCCATGTAAAAGATTATCAACATCAGCATTCGAGGATCATTATTTCGTGTACAGGAGTGTTCGAGGACTACGCTCACTAGAAACCGCTTATTGAGAAGAAAAGCTTCGACATGTGGCTTTGGTAGATACTTTTGTATAACATGTATTAAAATTTTAAATTTAATATATTGCCAGATAAGAGTGATGTATTAACTCTCAATCCACATGTAATATAGTTGGTTGATTTATTTTTTTAGTGAGTATGGGATGTATGGGCCAATGTGGCCATTTTACTCATGTACGGGTCTCACGATATGAGACACGTATTCCAAGAAGTCACTGTGGTCAACGGACTTCGAACGGGCATCACATTCGTTGCCCAAATAAGACACAATACGCTATGTTTATCAAGCATAGACTTCGAGTCAGGTGATAGAGTCGGATTGACTAGGATTTGCTGCACATCGTCTCGTGACGTAAATGAATTGACGGCGCCGATATACGGGTCATTGGTAATACCAATGACTCGCTATCACATTTGGTTTATGATATGTGAAACGAAGCCTGAGTGACTCGATATATGACTCCAATGACATATCGTGCAATGGAGCCTAAAAGGCTCTAAGACATGGGGCATGATGAGTCGAAATCTCATTCATGGCATGTAGACATTCAGACATGTGTATGTCAGACTCTGGATGTGTGCCTAATTGTGAGACTACTGTACGTGCAACTTATGCCGAGTACAGGAGATTCACTACCGGGCTTTGCCCACCTCCCGCCGTGGGACCACATTTCAAAGTGATACTACAGTGGATCGACGCCTCCCAGATGTCGAGATCGAGAAGAAAGCCGGATTACAAGCTTGATATATATTTGAAATATATACGGGTTTTATTTATTTGTATAAGAGTGAGGTAATGTAAACCTATGGACTATGGTTTTATAAATATGGGCTTATATGTTTGAATATGGATAAATGGGCCTTATGTGGCCATTTTTACTCGTATGTGGACCCGATGTGGTTGTTGTATAATATTGGGTCATGTTTCCATGTAATTGTATAGGTTGTATTTTGGGTAGAGCTCCCCGTACAAATGAGACTCTGCCCGATTTTCGGTAAATCATGGGTCCCTTAAAAGGGGACACTTTATGGTGGTGCTCCAAGTTACTCGACATCCACGAGTATTCCGCGGGTTGATGAGTTATCAATTCGACCCCCGAGATAGGGGTGTTACATGCAAACCATTCACCTCCACTATTTTTACAACACCTCTAATCCAGAGTGAAATTCACTTTTTTGAACTAACTGCAAATCATTTACATGAAGAAAACCCATCCCTGTGTTTGACCCTAGAGCAGTTATACTACAGTAGCTATGCTACGGCAGTAGGAGGAATTTAAGTTATAAATTTTGTTGAGTCCTAAGATACCCTACCGCTATCGAATCGTGTCGGCGCCGCCGCCGGACGGTGCTCTTGCGCAAATGTTGATTTGTTAAACTCATGATCCACATAACAAGTACTAGAGAAATTTCAATCCTTTTTTGGCTCTACTTCTTTATTTTTCCTAGTACCAATATAGGGTTAATTCAAATTTTATACTATCCATATACAATTTTTATCTTCCTTTTTTTTTCTTTTTTCTTTTTTTGCTAACATTAACCTTTTTGGTAGCCTGTTTTGTTTTTGTCTCTTGCTGTGTTTTGTGCTGTTTTCGTAAGAGTTTATGCACCACTGGGATAGGAACACAGCAAAGTAACATTAGAAAGGAGCAAAGGCTCCACAAGAACAAAGTTGTGAAGTGAGCATACATGCTACCGATGCAGCCTCCACCTGAGGAAAAAACAAAGCCAACAGAGGGTTCACAGAAATCCCAATGCATATAGATCAATGAGAGATCATATACATCCTCCAAGAGTGAGTGCACCCTCATGCATTATGCCTCATGCAAAAGACATGATCGGCTGCACTTACCCGTGCCTTCCGTCCCAACCTTCCATGGAATGGAAAATGAAAACTATATACACACATCCGGAGTTCGAGGAGGTCCAACACATTTAAGGAGGTGTCACTTCACATGACCTAATGAGGTTAAAAGTCTCTTTCCACCGACTTCATGACAAGGAAAAATATGGCTCAACTTTAAGGCCGAGGTCCATTAGAAACTGGGCAGAATTGCAAGCTGACTTTTAAAGAATTCTTCAAAGACACACAGACTGTCAAATTAAGAGGCAAATTTATACTCAAGTCTAATACAATGAGAAATTCACTGCGGAAAGGTATTCGAGACCATAAATGCATGTCTCACCATGGTTTTGACACTCCGGATGCTAGGGGTCAACCATTTCTATGATGGAGATGTCCCCGCCATGAAGCAAATTATTATTGAAGACCATGTGTGGAGGGGACTTCGAAGAACATCCAAAAGAAGCCATGGACTTCTAAATTACGTGGGTCGAGACATCCAAAGCATGGATGAACCCAACCCTAGGAAAAGGTAAAGGCGAGGCCTCGTACCCAATCAAAGGAGGCATGTACTCACCCAGAGGATACGGAGATGAAGGCAAGCCGTCTACCTGGCTAGAAGGTCGAAGAGCTTGAAATGAGAAATCAACATGAGGTACGGCAAAAAGAAATGAGGCCCTCAGAGATATCCAAATTCTTGCTTCATTTGCCAATCCACCATCACCAAGGAGAGCATCGTCTAACCGCTTCCTTCCAATGAGGGATTTGATGGCTGAGCATGCCAAGGTTGTGGGCCAATACAAGCCATCAACCAATGCCCAAAACAACAACACATATAATCCCAATTGGGGGAACCATCCTAACCAATCCTGGAAACCAAAACCTCCAGCATATATTCCCCCTGGTGCACAGCAGCAGCAACAGTATGGTTCCTCATCTCAAACACAGCCACCACAATCCTCATCTCCAGTTGAGCAAGCTATTCTAAATATGAGCAAGGTGGGTTGAAATTTTGTAGAGGAGCAGAAGGCCATCAATGTGCAGCTAACTCAGAAAATTAATACTATGGAGAGCACTCTTAACAGAAGAATGGATGGGTTCTAAAATGATATTGCCTGTAAAATGTATTAAACCCACAAAGATTCATCATAAGGCTTACTAATCAACAAAGAAAAGGGTGAAAGGAAATTCCCTTCTCGCATTACAAACTCAACTTGGGAGTACATGAATTGAGCTCTTCTAGTGAACTCTACCCGAGGATGGATGAAGTAAAGGCTATTATCAATTCGAAGCTGGTAAACAAGTCGCCGTACCAAAGGTCTACACCCGCGAGGAGACTAAGGAGGAAAAAGAAGTGGAGCCGGAACGGATAATTATGAAAGAAGATTCAATGAAGAAGAGCATGCCCTATCAATTTCCTCAAGCATTCAGGAGAAAGAAAAAGGCCACCAATCATACTGAAATTTTAGAGGTGCTGAGGCAGGTGAAAGTCAACATCCCACTGCTAGACATGATTAAACAAGTCCAAACATATGTCAAATTTTTAAAGGACCTGTGTACATTTAAGAGAGGGTTGAATGTTGATAAGAAGGCCTTCCTAACAGAGCAAGTGAGCTCCATCATTCAATGCAAGACCCCGGTGAATACAAGGATCTAGGATCCCCTACCATTTCAGTGAATATCGGAGGAACTTGTGTGGACAAGGCACTGTTAGATCCTTGAATTAAAGCCCACTACCATCACCTTATCTTTAGCCGATAGATCCTTGAAAATACCCAGCGCATAGCTTGAAGATGTTTTCAGAAGGCGGATAAATTTTATCATCGTGGTAGACTTTGTCGCTCTGACACAGCCCAGGGCGTATGGGTACTAATCATGTACCTATCATATCGAGGCCATTTTTCTACATCAAATGCCATTATCACTGCCTAATGTAGTCATGCAACTCACATTTAGCAACATGACGTTGGAGCTTAACATCTTCCACCTAAGCAGCAAGCACAAATCAATGGAAGAGCAAGAGTCAGATGAAGTCTGCTTGATTAGCCCAGGTGCAAGAAAACACAGTGCTCACAAACTGCAGGAGGAATTGATGAAGAACAATAATGAAGTGTGTAATGGAGAATCCAATGCCTCAGTCACTCCTCCAGCACCACTGATTCCCCCAGCACCACCAGAAGGCAGAGTGCTTAAAACAAAAGGGCAGAAGCTAAAATCATTGCAGCTCAATTACGCCAGATACGAGGGACCCTCCTCGATCCGCCTACGAACCCTCAAGGGCTACTGAGTAGGGAGTGGTTTCACAAAGAATCCTAGAAACCAATTCCCAATTTTTTGTGAGACTTTTATTTGCTTTACTAAGTTTAATTTCAGAGTTTTTCAATTTCTTAATATCGCTTAATTTTCAGAATCTTTCTCTCTTTCTTATGCCTATACTTGTAAAACCCGAGAAAATTCTAATTTTCTGAGAAATGGTAAAATGGTAATTTCGGTCGAAATCCAGAATTTTTCTAGATCTCGGATGACAAAATGGATTTCACCATTGGAATCGTCTCGCAAAATCTAGCTACTACGTTGAATTTCATCGAATTCCGAGACAGTCGGAATTTCACATTTTTCGAAGCAACGAGGGTAGTGCAGAACACTTGGCACATTTTGAGTGGCTCGAGATGAGACACGTGTCAAGTAGAGAGCTAGTCAAACATGAGCTCAAGTGGAACCCATGAGAGACACATGGCATCATGCTATTGGAAGGAAATCCATGGTAGATGGATAAGGGATGAATGTAATCCAAGGTGGCCAATGAGAATTGGACACTGCAAGGAGAGGACACCTAATTGACCCATCTCCCCAAACCATTGGGGAGTGGAAAGAAGAGAGAGAAAGAGGGATCCAAAAGAGAGAGGGAGAAAGAGAAGTAGAAATGGTAGTTCTCACTTCTCTCTAGATTTGATCGACCACGAACTTCTATGGAGACAAGAGTGATTAAGGCCCAAAAAGTGCTGTTTCGGAGCTCTATTTATTATGCTTTGGGGTGTGCTTTTTACTAATCATTCTAATTAACCCAATTTACACATTAAGGTCCCTATTATCCTACTGATCGCATTTTGTGGCAAATTTTGCAGTTTTTGCAAGCTAATAGTGCCAAAATTGTTGAGTCGATCCAAGCACGAAGAATTCGAGTTAAGCTCAGCATCGTTAGACGACTAAGGAAAGAAGAGTAGAAAATGCAAAAATGGAGCATTGCAAATTTTGGTTCATGAGCACTGTATCCTCGCGAGCACTGCCTTCAATGCCAGTTTCCTACATTTCACGCCTCACTTTTTGTTACATTTTTTTGTTTCTTCCCATTCGTCCTTTGTAATAGTTAAATGTTTTTGTTGTTTGGTATTTTCACTTGTCTCTGTGGCTATATGTCATTTGTATACACTGTTAACAAAACGTTTTTTGTCATGGAATAAACGAGGGCTCCAAGCCCCATTTTCTTCTTTTCTCCCATTTTCCTTTCGCGGCCACAAACACCGAGGATGACAACTCGTATAGGATGCTTGGAAGAAATTCCTTCCTCCTTGAAGAGGAGGGATACTCGGGCTTTGGATTGAGGTAACCGACATTCTCCGTTTTTAACGTAAGCATTTATTTTCATTTATGTTCCTATCCTCTCACTCTAGGTTTAAATTCTAGATACATCTTGATCACTCAAGATTTGGCAATCTTTAGTGGTTCATTAGATGCTTATTGTTAGATTGAGTGATATCCATTAGTTGCCTCTATTATTACTATGAGACTGAGTCAGTGGAGGTTTTCCATATAAGGACCATGATCATTAAGATTCAAAAATGCAAATCTTTAAAGGAAAATCATAGGGTTTGATTTTTAAAATAAATGATCCAGTTAGGAAATGACCTTATGTAGTCCTCCACCAAATAGAGGAAAAGACGAGGACATGTTGGTTGCCTTGGCTTAAACCATTGGCCCGACACTTCAAGGGTTATTTTATTTTGCTTTGTTTTAATTTTGATTTTAAACAATCAACTCCCTAATTTTTACCAGAAACCATAAATCCAAACAAATTCCAGAACTTTGGAACCTCAACATAAATCATTTGTCTGAAACCCATCCCAGAGTTGACCTGGCAAGCTATCATAAAGTAGTTTACTACAACGATGGAGGAATTTAGGATATAAATATTGTTGATTAGGATCACCCCTCTTTATGACAGCATCGAATCAAATAGCACAGTTGCGAGGATGGTACCTAAGTGCGAATGATGAGCTGTGGAACACTTGTGGTCTCATTCACTTTTGAAATCACGGTGAGTCTTTATATTTCACTATCATTTTCTTTTAAGTTTTATTTAAAAAAAAAAAAAAGTTCTGAGGATTGTTTTGTGCCAGCTGCTGCATATTTTTGTTTCTTCTTGAGGGAATCCATGTTCAATTAGAGCTAGATCAAGGTCAAATGGATTACCTAAGGGAGAACACAATAGTGAGTACTTACTGTGGGAGAGAAATACTAGAGCTTACATGTCATGAGGATTGCCTCAGCTAGCCACTTGTAAAGTCGACAACAAGTGGAGAGGTCCCAAATGAATAACACAGGTCCATGAGGGACTAAAGAAACATTGGATGAGTTCCACCATATAGTAGTGCCCACAGCCATAGTTGGAATCACAAAATTCCTCAGCCGAGATTGAGGCCTCCATGATGTACCTCCAGATTTCAGTATTGTGCAAAGCCTCTTCGCGGCAGCAATCCCTTGACCCAAATCCACATTGGGCAAGCCATCTGGAACACAGCAAACTAGTGGATAATTTGCACTTAGAAGCAGACGGTATTTGTCAAGCCAATGAGGAAGCGACACAATAGAGAGCTCCTGAATAAGGTGGATGAGTTCCAAAGAAATTGATCAAGGGTTGACATCCTGGGAATCCATCTCAAAGCTCCTGTCTGACTTGTTCATCAAGAGGAGGAGAATCACAGGAGGAAAGGGTGCTGAGCTAACACTTATTTTGAGTGAACAAACTCATTCACACTTTAGGAATGAATTAGAGAGGAACAGCGAAGCTCCTCTGAGGCTGGGACCTTACAGTGGAGTGTGAGTATATGGGCCATGGAAAAAAAAGAGAAGAAGAAATCCTTCCTTGTTAGGTGAGGAAAGTAATGGAAAGGGGGGAAAGAGAGCTAAAGCTACTACAAACCACCCGATAGCCACTGTCGTCATAGGCCAGTGTAGCCACCACACTTGACGGCTTCAATTCACACAGGCTTTTGCTCCCAAAGCTAAAGTCAGCCCATCCTTTGCACATACATACAAAACTTCAAAGATTAGTGTGCCTTTTATACTGTTTGGAGTCCCTTTTGCCATATACCATCAAAACTGGCAGTATATCTTGCCTTAGTGGATGTGGTTCGGATGCAGGTTGAGTTGGAGCACCTGGACATAACATTCTCTAGCTCATCAGTTCAACGACCTCGAGCTACTGGTTTTGGGGGGGAGCACAGTCATCCCCACTTTTTGTTTTAATTTTTCTTGTTTTCTTGCATTTTATTTTATTTTAATTGGATTTCTATAATTTTTCTCCTTGGATTTTCCCTAATTTTTAAGTTAATCTTTGTTCTAGCTTGTTTTTAAAGCACTACGTAATTTTTAATTTTCTTGTATTAATTTTTTGGAGTTCTGAGTGAAAATTTTGAATGAGAATAGTCGAGAACAGTGGAGGAATCGGGGAGATTTTTCGCAGCTTAGCGAAAATTTCGCAATTCTAAGCGAAATGAAGCGAGTGGAATTTTAAGCTATCATAGCGAGAATTTCGCTATATAAGCAAAAAATCTGTCTGAGAGCTGTCCCACATCTTAGGACAAAAAGTGTACAGTAAGTACATAAAATAAAAAAAATAAAAAATAAAAAGGGAGGGTTTGTTTTTATTTTTATTTCTATAAAAAAAAATTATTTTTATTTTTATTTTTATTTTATATAAAAATTATTTTATTTTCATTTATCAAAAAAAAAATTTGTCTCTTAAAAAAAATGTTTTTATTTTATTTTTATTTTATTATTATTATTATTATTATTATTATTATTAATTATTTTATTTTTTTTTCAAAAAAATTAGCTATTCCTGAAATTTCGCAAACATAACGAAAATTTATAAACATAGCGAAATTTTCGTATGAAATTTTCATTATCATGTGAGGGTATACATGGTAGCGAAAATTTTCATACCACCCAGGTTTGCCTCGATTTTGTTTCGATCATAACTTTTTCATCCGAACTCCGTTTTAGGCGTTTTTGGTACCGTTGGAAATCTTAGAGAGTGTAGAATCTAAATCTAACCAGAAAGAATACTTTTGAAATTTTTATGAAAGTGAAATTTTCAAAATGATCCAACTTGTCACTTTTTTTCTCTCTTTTCTTCTTCTAACTTGTTCATTTGAAGCCCAAATGGAGTGAATAAGGTGTCGATGGAAAGCTTGCGAAGTCTCCTATCCAACAACGATCACCTTATCATCAAGATGTTTACTTCCTTCCTAACTTTCAATCAAACCCATTACGGACAATGAGATATTTGGTTGGGGGGAGAGTTAGTGAAGGAGAGTGGCTTTACACTATGTTTTTGTTACTATTTTGAGCAAGCCCATTTGTGATGTTGGTGGCTTGCTGGTTTTCTTTTTTGTGAAGCTGTTATACTATACAGCTTATTTTGTTCCATTTGCACCCATTTTTTTGTGTTTTACTGGCTGTGGTTGAAAAATTAAAACTTTCTCCAATTCTATTGATGTTAGGTGGTTTCATGCCTAGTTAGTGGATGATCGGTTGAACTCTTGTTGCTTTAAACCCTTTTTCTTCTTCCACTTGCTAGCTAACCACACACTATGCACATCGGGTTTTCTTCAATAACTTTGAAAACTACCACAACACCTCCTAAGCTTTGCAATAACCTACCCTAGTTTAGATTTGACCACCTTTAATAGGTTAAGGACCCCCATGTATAGAAGGCTAATGTGTCTTCCAAAATAAAGAAGAAAAATAAAAGCAAAGAAAGAAAAGAAAAAGAAGAAAAATTACAGCGCTTAAGCCTTGAAGCAGAGCACGGTTAGAAATTATGTAAGAAAGCAACTAAAAACTGGTGCCTAAGCCAGCGGTTGGGAGCCGACTTAGTGCTCGCTACTGCGAATTGGATGGGTAGAGTTTAGCAAGTTGTAGGTGCTGGAGTTTCGAATTCATTCGGAGTCCAGGGTGAAACCTAAAGAGTTAGTGGTTGAAATATCCTTATGACTTGGTGCCCTAAGCCTTAATTGGTTGGGAGTCATCGGTAGATCCCCGTTACATGGACTTTGGTGAGTCGATTCCTCAGCATTGCACCCTACAACACAAAAAAAAAAAAAAAGTTGTGGAATAAGAGTGGGTCCTGATCTATTTAGGTTGGTTAGCATGCTAGGTCGTGGTAGTAGCTAGGTTGGGGGAGAGTGCGAGTTTGGTTATTGTTGGTGATCAAACAAAACACTTAGATTTTGGTGGAAGTTTTTGGTTGATTCATCAAGAAGGAAACTCTTTTGATACTCTATTTTGTATGGCATTCATTCTCTCGAGGTAGTTATTAGGCAAAGTTTCGATAATTTTCATTAAGGGTTAGGCATTACTTCTTCACAACCTTTTTGAACTGCAACCTTTTTGTAACATAATTTTGTTATCGTTTTGTATGCTCTCTCTTTCTTTCTTTCTTTCATTGCTAAGGGACTAGCATTGTGTAGGTTGGGGGGTGTGATTAGTACCCAAAAAGTTCTATTTTGAGCCCTATTTATTATATGTTTTGAGTGCTTTTTTGTGTCTTAATCATTCCTAAACTCAACAATTACACATTAAGGTCCCTATTATCTTGTCGCATTTTTGTGGCAAATTTTGCAGTTTTTGCAAGCTAATAGTGCCAAAATTGTTGAGTCGATCCAAGCACGAAGAATTCGAGTCAAGCTCAGCATTGCAGATCAGAGACCAGAAGGAAAGAAGAGTAGAAAATGCAAGAAAAATGGAGCATTGCGAATTTTGGTTCATGCGAAACCTTTGTGCATCCTGCGAAACACTTTGTTCCTCGGCCCGGCTTTGTTCTCTCTGCATTTCACGCTCAGTTTTTTGTATTTTTTGTTTCTTTGTTTGGTCCTTGTAATAGTTAAATGTTTTGTTGTTTTGGTATTTTCACTTGTCTTGAGTGGCTATATAAGCCATTTGTATACTTTGTTAACGTTTTTCTTTGTGAATAAAATTAGGGCTCCAGTTCTCCCGTTTTTCTTCTTTTCTCCCATTTTCTCTCCCTTTCTCTGCTACCAAACACTCCTCTGAGGATGACAACTCAGAGGATGCTTGGCTAGACCTCTTCCTCCTTGAAGAGGAGAGACTCACCCAGGCTGGTTGAGGTAAGCCCGAGTCCTACGACTTAGCAATGGCATTTATTTTCATTTATGTTCTGTCATCGCTCTAGGTTTTAAATCTCTAGATACATCTTGATTAACCGTGTTGGCAATCTTTTGGGGTTCATTGGATACTTATTGTTAGATTGATGATATCCATTGGTGCCTTCTATTTATTCTTGTGAGATGAGTCGGGAGGTAGGTTTTCCTTTATGCAGGACCATGAATGTTCGTTAAATGCCGTCTTCAAAAAGGAAAATCATAGGGTTTAGTTTTAAAGCTAAATGAAAGTCGGTTCGGAAATGACTATATGTCATCCTCCCCAGCGAGAGGAAAAAAACTAGAGGACATGTTGGTTGCCTTAAAACCCTAAACCGGTGGCCCGACACTTCAAGGGTTGTTACATTTTTAACTTGTTTTAATTTTCAGTTTTAAACAATCAACTCCTGTTTTTGCAAAACCCCAATCCAAACCAAATTCACCATTTTGAACCTCACGTAAATCATTTTGTCTGAGAGAAAACTCATCCACGAGTTCGACCACAGACAGCTATCTTGCTTGATGGTTTACTGTAATACAGGAGGAATTTAGGATATAAATGTGATTCGGGATCACCTGCGTGGCATGAATCAAGAGACAAAGTTGATCCCCCTGGCAAGACTCGTGTGGTACCGATGTGTGGAGTTTCGACAAGTGCAGGAGGTAAGGGTTTCTACTTGTTTTATTCCTTGGCTAGAGCAATTTTGATGGATAGGGATGTTCACGGGCTGAATGGCCGTATTTTCGGTTCAGGTGGGACTGGTGAATCCTTAATTGTGGTCGTGAAAAGTTTTGAGACCGTGGGTTGGACTGTTCATGTGACCTTGTGTGTTGTAGTGTGCTATTGGTATGATTCTTTTGGCAGTTCCAAGATGGACTGCCGAATTGTTATTAACCTATGTGAGCTAATTTTGGGTGTTATTGCTATGAATGAATAACATGATGTTTGGGTATGATTTTTGTTAATATATGCATGCTTGATATATTAACATGATTTATGGTGAAATGGCATAATTGCATTTTATATGCACTGGGGCAACCTATAACAGTAGGTATGAGTGCATGACATGAAAAACATGGTTGTCAAATGAATTTGATGGGAAGATTTTCCGAAGAATTGCCTTGGAGAGTTGTCCAATAGTTCATCTTGGAGGATGACCCATGACTGTTTTGCAGAGTTATCCAACAATTCACCTCAGTTATCGATAGGAATTTTATCAAAAATTGGTGTATGTTTCGGGAACAAAAAACCTTTTGTTTGAAAGCGAGTTTCCACACTTGGCTTAGACATCGTGAAGTCGGTGAGTTTCGAACCATGGGATTGGAGCATGTAGACATTCGAGTTGGAATAAAAATTCACTTGAATGTATTAGTAATTTAATCGTGCATGACATAGGTGGGGAAGTAACCCTCGTAGGAATTATCACTACTAGGCTTTGCTCACCCGTCGTGGGAGATCCCCTTTCAAATACGAGGGTGTTCGGGAAGGCCGGCTCACTAGGGCATTTTTTAGAAGAAAGCGGAACATGTGAAGCTTTGATTATATGTTTTTGTAAAACATGTAACAAATATTCGATTGAAACATATTTTATAGGTGTGTAACTCTTGAAACTATTGTAATATAGTTTATTATAGTTTGGTGAGTATGGATGTGAGCGATGTGGCCGTTTTTACTTTCGTGTATGGCAGTCTCATGATATAGAGCAGCACGGGTTTAGAGAGGTTGACGGTGGTCGAAGCGGGACCTGAATTTGGGGCATCACAATGCGATAATTTTGGAGTGCATTTCTGGTATAGTAGAAATCCTCCACCCTCTCCATCTCTTCCCTAATCCAAGCATGGCCAAGACCCGTGGAGGGCATAATTTTAGGCCTCAGGTGCGCCCTTACTCTCCCTTTGCCGCGGGCGGAGCACCTCTGCTAGGCCCCTATTGCTCCATCTCATGCTCCTATTCCCTCTTTGCTCTGCACCCAGTGGGTATGATGCCTGAGTTGGGCCTACTCATCATCTGCTCACATGACCACTGTACGAGGGCCCACCGCCAACCCCGGGGCCCGAGACCGGACCGGGCGAAAGTCTCATACAGTTGAGCCACGAAGCCCCATTCCCCTTTGTTCAGGTCAGTGATGACCTACCCCCGAATCTGTCCCTTACTTCTATTATTCGGCGCCCCTTCTTCCATTGCGGCCCCATTACAGGCAATTCAGATTGCAGTACCAAGGAAGTGCAACGAGACACATTATGATTTTCCAGCTTTGTTGCCGATCCGTCAGAGAGATTCCATGAGGAAGCATGCGTGATGCTCCTAGAGCCTTTTATGACCCAGTGTCGGTTCTTCTACCCGGGGTGGTCATGAGTCCTTCATACCATGACATCCGGGAGAGTACCTCATCCGCTGGTATCCATTTCGATTGATGGCGGCTGCGAGTAAGTGATATTGCAGCGCATTCCATTTCCCTCTTTGTCTAGCCAACTTCGGCGACTAATGGTATTGGCCCCACCCTTGCCTAAGGAGATGGTTGCATATTATCCGGCGTAACGGCGGGGTCTGTACTTTTACGAGACAGCTTCCCCAGTATGCTGCTTATCGATATATCGCGTTGTCCCGACCTCTTCCCGCTCCGACGCCGTACAGCGGAGATGAGCTAATGCAGGCTCTATATCGCATATCAGAAGGTTTTGGTTCAATACATTGAGCTTTTCATGACATCCTTGTTCCACTTGAGGACAAGGTCCACCGCAGGAACCTGACCCGGGCTGAATCATTACCTCTCCTGTTTTCGAGGCTACTATGCCAGGTGTTAGAGCATATGGGTTTTCCTGCTAAGCCCGGTAGACACCGCCCGACATTGTGAGGCCATCATACTTTGTTGATAGGTGGCATCTTACGCCGGGTGCTCGCCAATCTCACCTCGGAGGACATAGTTGGGGATGTTGCAATTGACCATCTGTAGAGGATACGGAGGAGCCCAGTTGCACCATCCGGCGCCGGCGATCAGCACGCTCCATTATGTGTGACATCCTCTACACCTCGGTGCCTCCGAGCACGGCGTCAATTGGACTGAGTACATCGACACCTCCACCATAGCATATCTCCCATATCCCACTTGAGTTTTCGCTATTATGGATCTGATGCGCACCTTCTCGACCACATCCCTCGGCATCTTTACGGCTGCCCATCTTGCCGGCCGAGAGGATGACCGCGCGTAGAACCGTCGCTCGGACCACCTCAGCCTTTGCCGCGAGAACCACGCCATCCTCGTGCGAGATTCGAGTCACTGGGCTGCCTCCTATCTCCATCGGTACGCGGGCCTCTTGAGATCATCCTCAAGCGGCGGCGGCAGATTCTCTCCGGCTTCATCAGCCAGCTCCTCGGCTTGCCCATGCAGGGGATGACGCCTGGCTTTCTTTGCTCACCATTGAGAGTAGCACTTCCCTTCTCTAACTTTCCAATTCGGAGGCCCCATTGAGACTGATGTGACATTTGGTTGGGGGGAGAGTTAGCGAAGGAAGTGGCTTTTACATTTATGTTTTGTTACTATTTTGAGCAAGCTCATTTTGTGTTGTTCAGTGGCTTGTTGTTTGTCTTGTTTGTGAAACTATTAGTTTCTTTTTGTAAAGATGAAAACATAAGTCACATCTCTTTTTATATACATACTATACAGCTTGCACTTGCAATTTAAAAATTGCACCCACCATTTTTTTTTTTTTTTTTTTTTGTGTTTTACCTAGCCTGCAATGTGAAAAATTGAAACTTTGTCCAATGCTATTGTTGTTAGATTGGTGTCATGCCTAGTGAGTAGATGAGTCAGTTGAATTCTTGTAAAGCTTTCAGCCTTTTTCTTCCATATCTAGCTAACCACACACCTTGTGCACATCGAGGTTTGTTGAAAAATTAGCCTCCTAAATCTTGCAAAAATCTATGCTGGTTTCATTGACTACCTTTAATAGGTTAAGGACCCCCATGAAAAGAAGGCCAATGAGTCTTCCAAAATAAAAAGTAGAGAAAAAGAAAAAGAAAAAGGAAAGAAAAAGAAAAAGAAGAAAATTGCTACACTTTGCCTTGGAATCCGAGCACGGTCCCAAGGGTATATGGCGAAAGTCTTTAAATCCCAGTGCCCTAAGTCGACTGGTTGGGAGCCACCCACTTAGTGCTCGCTACATAGGTGGATGTGTGAGGTTTAGCAAGTTGTAGGTGCTGGATTCTCAAAGTCATTCAAAGTCCGGGGTGAAACCTAAAGAGTTTATGGTTGAAAGATCCTTTTGACTTGATGCCCTAAACCTTAATTGGTTGGGAGTCATCGGTGGATCCCCATTACATGGACTTTGGTGAGGTCGATTCCTTAGCATTACACCCCTACAACACAAAAAGAATTGTTGAATAAGAGTGGGTCTTGATCTATTTAGGTCGGTTAGTGTACTAGGTTATGGCAATAGCTTGGTTGGGGGGAGAGTGCAGTTTAGCAGTTTATTATTGAAAACTGATCATATAAACACTTAGGTTTTGGTGGAAGCTCCAGGTCAATTCTTTAGGAAGGAAACTCTTTTGATGCTAGATTCTGCATGGCATTCATTCTCTCGAGATGGTTATTGAGTAGGGCTTTGGTGATTCTTACTGAGGGTTAGGCATTACTCAGTCACATCCTTTTTGAAATACTTTTTTTTTTTTGTGAACATGGTTTTGATATTGTTTTGTTTGCTCTCTCTTTCTTTCTTTCATTGCTAAGGGACTAGCAATGTGTCGGTTGGGGGGAGTGATTAGTGCCCAGTGCTATTTGAGCCACATTTATTATAGGTTTTGAAGCGCTTTTTGTGTACTAATCAATCAGTCTTTTTGATTTGCACATTAAGGTCCCGACTATTCTATTGATCGCGTTTTGTGGCTAATTTTGTAGTTTTTGCAAACTATTTACACCAAATTTGTTGAGTTGATCCAAGCACGAAGAATTCGAGTCGAACTCAGCATTGTAGATAAAAAATCGGAAGAAGAAAGGCCCAGAGGCAAAGGAAAATGAAGTCGCAGAAAATTTTGGCAAGGCTGAGAATTTTCGCGGTCACTAGTTATCTGCATTTGTGATTGTTTTGCCCTTTTGACCCCCGTTTGACTTCCTTTTTGTGATTTTTTTTCCATTTTTGCCCTTCATGTATTATGAGTATTGAGGGTATTTTTGTATTTTTGCTTATTTGAGCACTACATAAGCTGAATGCAAATCTTGTAAGAGCCCTTTTGATATTTTTCATTTTACATACAGAGCACTGGGTAGGAGTTTTCCTATTATTTTACTTTTCCTTCATTTTCTCTCCCTTTCTTCCACTTTCTCGGTTGCCAAACACCCCTAGAGGATAAAAACTCAAGGGATGGTTGGCTAAACCTCCTTTATCCTTGAAGAGGAGGGCTACTAGATTACAGTTATTGAGGTAAAATGATGGTTCTCTGTTTTTAACGCAAGCATTGTAAGACCTAAGAAAATTCTAATTTTCTGAAAAAATGGAAAAATCGTAATTTCGGTAAAAATCCAAAAAAATTTTAGATCTCGGATGATGAAACGGACTTCACCGTTGGAATCGTCTTGCGAAATCTAGCTACCACGTCGAATTTCATCGAATTAGAGACAATGTCGTGGTTGCCGCGGCACTCGAGGAAAGCGGCGTCGTGTGGGACTTTGAGTGGCACACAGTGTGCCACTTGTCAAGCACCGGTTCAGTCAAGTTGAGCTCAAGGTGGGTCCCACGTGAACACATGGCATGATGCCAGTGGGTAGAAAAGTCAAAATCCAAGAGAAGGGACATGGGTGGCATTGTTTGAATTGTTAATGAGGAAGAAGACAAAAGTGAATAGTGGTCTTCTTCCTTAAGGAGCCAAAACGTGCAGGATGAGAAACGGTTTTTACAGTATCTTAGGTTTTAGGTTTTTAGAGAGAGAGTGTGCAACTTCTCTCTAAGATCCCGGTCGATCGGACCGTCGGATTTCTTCGGGCCAAGAAGGAAAGTTACTCTACGTAGCGAGGCCTACGCGTGGGCACCGGTTTGGGGAGTTTTGACAAACTCCGTGAGGTAGGAGTTTTATCCTACTTGATTTACCCCTTGTTTAAGTGTTTTGTAAATGCTTGAGTTGATTGAGGTCGTGAGTGGCCGTTTGATCGGTCCCAAAACTTGGGACCGAAATGTGGAAATTTTTTGAACAATTTGTGACAATGTATGGACTGTTTGGGCGCCTTGGGTCATAATTTATACGTAGTATGTTTGGTGTGCATGAAGGGTCGAGAATGGCCAAAGGTCGGTTCCTGAGTGAGGCAGAGTGTGTGTGTTGAAGTGGGTTGTCAGTGTTGTTTTTGGAATTTGTTAAGAATAGTCCCGGTTGGCTTGAATTGGACCAAAAACGTCCATGTGTTTTGGTATTGAAATTGTTTGAAGTGAATGGCTTGAGTTGTGTGGAAATAGATAGGTCGATGCATGAACTTAATGTGTTAACATGATGCTTCATTTATACAAAATATAATTGTGTGTGTAGGCCATTGGAAATGGAATAGTGTATAGCTCAAGTGAGCTAATTTGGGTGTTGGTTGATAAACATTGAATAACATGTGGTTTGAGTGCAAATTTGAGAATATTGCATAATTGATATATTGGTATAAAAAAATTGTTGAAATGGCATAATGCATTTCATATGCAAGGAGTAACCTTCAGGAATTAGGTGGTGTGAACATGATCAAGAAAAACGGGCATGGTTCTGAAGGGCACCAGTGGACACTCACGGAATTGTGTTGGGAGATGGTCCGACAATTACACGTCGGGAGGAGCCCGCTAAATTGTTAGGAAAGGTTCTCGACACATTCACCTCGGAGAGTAGTCAATTCTTTTACCAAAATTGAGTAGTTTGTTTTAGAACAACGGGTTTTGTTTTAGCGGTGTTTTTTCTCGCGCCCATGGCTTAAGAAAGTGTGAAGTCGGTGAGGACTCGAGACATGGGATTGAGCATTTAGACATTCAAGTATGATCAATTTGCGAGTGTGTGTTTATTGGATCATTGCATATGCATAGGTGGGGAGTAACCCATTGGGAGTAATTCCACTGCGGCGATAGCTCACCAGCAGAATATTATTTCAGGAGCAGGAGCGTTCGAAACGGCTCATCTTAGAGGCCGATTTTGAAGAAAGTCGGGTGGCTGATGTTTTTGTATAACATGTATTAGAATTGTAATTTTAATATGTGTGTTTGTATTAAGAAATGCGGCTCTTGAACTGTGGAATATAGTTGGGTGTATTTTGATGAGTATTGGTTTATGGGCCCAAGAGGCCATTTTTACTCAGATATGGGTCTCGCGATAAGAGACGTGTAGATTTTTCGCGGGTTAACGGGTTGTCACGAGACACCGGGTTTGGGCGATCACGGCTTGGTATCGGGGGCAGGTACTTGATTACCTTGGGAGCTCGGTGGGTGTATCCATAAGTTTAGTCACGATACGAGGTCACGGCCCAATTATCGAGCTTAGGTTTATAAATACCTAGGAAGCTTAGTGTCGATAAGTTAGATACGATTACGTTTGGGGCTTGATGGGCGCGGGTTGAATCAGCATTATTGCACTTTGATGATTGAATTGTGATTGAAATTGTATGTTTGGTGAATAGCATAGGAAAGATGTGTTGAACCTAGGGTCGAAGCGTAACCTTAGGTGTTAGAAATTTTGGATAAAATAGTCAGGTAAATGAAAAAAAAAAATGAATGATTTGGAGAAGAAAATTCTTTAGGATTTTCTGATGTGTAAAAGCTGGAACAAAAAAATGGATAAAAATAAGAATTTTTTATAAATTTATTTGGTTTTATTGGAAAATGAAAAATATCTATATATCATATATATATATATATAATATATATATATATATATATATATATATATATATATGTATATATATATATATATATATATATATATATATATATATATATGTATATATATATATGTAGCATATATATATATATATATATATATATATATATATATATATATATATATATATATATATGTATATTTTTTGGGTGATTTTCCATTAGATTGGAATAAAAAAAAAAAAAAAAATTCTGCTCAGGTAGTTGGATAGACTCTTGCACATTTTACTTTGTATTGAATCACGATACGCACTCTGCGACATAGGGCTGGTGGGGCGCGTGCGGGCATGGGGCTCGGCCACGATACGGCGAACGGGGCCACGGCATGGCGGATAGGGGGCTCTGATATAGCAAGCGATGCGGCCGGCGCACACGGGCGTGCCAGCAGTAGCCTTTATAGCCTAGCCAAAAGTGTCGCGATAAAGACGTATCGTGGCGGGGAGGTAGTGGTGTAACAAAGGCGGCGATATAGTCTTTGCGGCAGGTACGGGAAGCTGGTCAGCGATAAAGTAAAAAGCCCAAGAGAAGCCCAGGCGTGGTGTCGCGTCTGGCTGAGGCGAAACATGGCGGCGACAAAGCGTGCGCTGCGACCACGGCTCGGTGCGCGGCGGGGGCCGGGCACGATACAATGCGACAGCTAGCAATGCGCCCTGACGAGAGGCGCTGTCGCGCATGAGCGAGGCGCATCGCGCTACGACAGGCGCACCATCGCGTGCGGCCAGTCGGAGTTGGTGTGCACACAGTACACCAACCCAATTTGGACTCGTTACATTGTTTGCAGTTCTTGTTTGGATCATTATGACACGTTAAAAATAAACTCTGAAACTCAAATCAAATGAAATAAAATTTTAAAAATCAAATTTTGAAATAAAATGCGATGTTGATTATGATGGATTAAACGTGTTTTTATCTACAAATAACTGTTGTTGTGTGTAATATTTTGTCATCGCGAATCGATCTTGGGGCATTTATGTTATCACGCCGTTCTCATGTTAACGCCATTTGACGTATTGATGGCGATCATGGAAAACCAATGAAGAAGTCCGCGGTGTGGTAAATTTCTTCATTTGACGACGATTTTTCTTGGTGTGAACGATGCTCTCGCTGACGCTAATAAATGACGGCGATTAAACAAATCTGATTTGAAGTACATGATGTAATGGTTGAAGAAGGAGTGATGGAATTGGGATAATATGATGTAGAGAAGTGAATCTTAGTGAATTATACTGTTGACAAATGTATTACAACTCACGGTGCCTCCATTGGCTGTCAGCAACAGTTACTATGAAATTGTTGGTAAAGCATTGGCATCTTTGACAAATAGTTATAAAAATTTTCACTTTTCTCTTAAAAATCACACCTTTAGATTTACTTGAAAATCCGACAACATAACGGCCCATACGATTAGTCAGAAGCCGAAATACAAAAATCACCTGTATAAAAAAAAAATAAACTCCCAATGTTTTCCAAAATCCAAATACAATCACTTAAGGACTATCTGATTATCATCAGAAAATATAAGATAAGAATAGATGCATCTTATTTCTATTGTAACTTTGTTTTTCTCAAAACATGTGCACATATTTCTAAGATATTTACAAATATACAATTTCAAAATCTAAATATATGTTGTTCAATTACATATCCATCCCATACACATAAAGTTTTACATCATGGAACAAATAAGCCCACCTATATAGACAACAAAAATGATGATATCTTGTAAATCCAAAAGCGATAGCACCCACAGTGGAATATATATATAGCTACAAAATGAACAAACAAGTTAGTGCCGCGAAGATATATATCACATACACTAACATGACAATTTATCATTTGTTTTTATAATTTGTCAAAAACCTCTATGTATATCCTTTAATTATTTTGTAGCCATCACGGGCGATTTAAAACTAACATAGCGTGAAGCATACTAAGTCATCTCTACCACTACGTTCACGAATTTCTTGCATCGCACGTGGGGCGCTAAAGCTTATCAGCGAGCAACTGCAATACGAATTTCTTGCATACGCAATTGTAGTGCTAAAACTGCAGGAGTACTCTGGCCCGGAATTTCATCATACGTAGTGCTCAAACTATACAAATAGCCAGCTACGTGCGGAATTATGCGCATGCCCAGCGTAAGCGCTCATCTTTCCTATGAGCGAGCAACTATGGACGGAATTTTCTGCATCGTCGCGTAGTGCTAACTTTTCTTTATTGTGAGCGACTATGGACGGAATTTATTGGGCCGTCACATAACACTAAACCTCATTATATCTTAAGGAATATACATGGGTTTTTAAAACTGCATTTACTTAGTGTCAAAAGCGCTAGTGTCAGCTTTCAAATTAACTCGTTTGAAATTTCCTAAAACTCTCTTTTCAAATATTTCTTTTAGATTACTTAACTACCATATTAGATTACCAACATCAACCATTTACATAAAATTGAAAAGATCTTAAGTGGCGAACCACTTACACCTTGAATCCGTCACTCCTGAGTCAAGCGTCTCACGAGAAGCTCGTGGACGTCGCTCCCGTGCCTTTGTCAAGAAAACCACAACTACACATTAATCACCTTCCATTTTAATTCACCATACACATTCATTTAAAGCCAAATGAACAAATTACCCTTGAGCACTAAAAGCCCCAAAAAAACACTCATTTTGGCCAACCTTTTCCAACAATACTCTATAGACTTTATGACCCAAAATTATTCACTTGGACTTCCAAAATTTATGAAACTCTCGAATCAGTCCTTTATATATCCAATGACATCTCTTTAAATTTTCAATTTAAAATTCCTTCTCTAAGGCCCTCAACCACATAACACAAGTTACAACATGTTTTTGATGCCAATTTGGTTAACTCACTGAATCACCTACTGTTATCCTTGATTTCTGGGGTCTTAAATTCATAAATTTGAAATTTTTTTCTTCACTCATTTGAAGCTATGGTTATAAGGTTTCTTCTCCAGTGGAATCACCCAGTCGAGACAGGAACTCGAGTTATGCTCTAAACAACTCGGATTACTCTATGATCAAACTGATGCAGGAATTTGCTTGCACATAGCCCCACTTTGAGTGAATTTATGGGCCACTTAGAGTCAGAATTTGATGATGCCTATTTCTGTATGTATAGTTCTCCTTGAAGTCTATTTTAATTATCCACTTGAATCACTCAAATCGGATAATAAATGAGCAAGTTATGGATGAAATACGAAAACTGGTCGAAACTGGAAGCCAGGCATTAAATGCATGCCGGTATATGTGTCGAATTTTGCCCAGAATGTGGGCTTTTAAATTTTCCATATTATTGATACCCAATTCAGCTCTATACTCCATATACACTTTAAGACCCTCCAAATTCATCTTATAATCTCTTTTCTACTCAAATTATATTTCATCACACTTATCTTTCTTCCAAACTTTTCCATGAATTTCTCCCAAACCATTCTAATATGAGTTATATTATACACAACCCAAATATGATGATTAGTTAGGGTTTGTTCTAAACCCTAACTCAATTACTCTCAATTAACCCATGAATCCAACTTAATAGAGAGGATTCTATAACCATCTTGTTCCATATGGGGTTTTACCAACCCTACTTTCAATACATCTTTGGTTAGGATGAAATCCTAACAAACCCTAGGTTTGGGGCAAGCCATTAACCAAACAAAACAAGGATCCTGCCCAAGTTTAGGAGTTCCATACAAGTATACAAGTTCCACTTTGCTTTTTGGCTT
The DNA here is from genome assembly GCA_016808115.1 of Tetrastigma voinierianum. NCBI lineage: Eukaryota > Viridiplantae > Streptophyta > Magnoliopsida > Vitales > Vitaceae > Tetrastigma > Tetrastigma voinierianum. Next base: position 111,469 of record JAEQBH010007840.1, on the reverse strand, counting down.
AGCTTTCCTCTTCTCTTCTCTTCTTCTTCTCTTCCCTCTTCTCTTCCTTCTTCTATTTCCTTCTCCTCTTTTCCTCCCTCTCCACGGTTTGGTTTTTCACTCCAAATGAGACCAATTTTTAGTCTTTTTAAATCCATGTTTTGTTAAGGCCATGATGGCCAAGTCAAAAACCCATTTTTTGCTTTAACTTTTCATTTTGCATTTTGGTCCCATTTCTCTTTTATTTCATTCCATCTTTTCTCTATTTGCCTTTATTCCTATAACTCCTTTTATTTACATTTCATTTTCAAGCATTTTGGATATTAACCCCTAGTCTTTCTCATTTATGACCACTAGGTCCTCAAGTAGTAAATGACCACTTTACCCTTGTCTCTAATATTCATTTCGGGTCTCTTATTTTATTTCCGAAAAATTCCATTTAGCTCTTAATATACCTAAACAAGTCAGAAAGCGCTAGGAGTATATTTGGGGGTGTTACAACGTACCTATCTCGAGGCAAGGTTACACTAATTTAGTACGTCAACCTTAGAATTGATAATTCTCTAACGCCATGGGATTCAATTAATCTAATATAGAGATTTATTTTACCTCTCTAATCCATCTTTTAACACTAAGAGGTTATAGATCGAAACTAAGGGTTTACAAGATGTTATGCGAGGCATCCAGGATATGGGTGTTGGTACAAAAAGGAATGGAGATCAACCTTCTTCTAGTTCGGAAAGAGCGAGAGGAAACCACACGGTTCGCCAGGGTTCGAGCCTCGGTTATCAGGAACCGGGGGGCGAGCTAGGGTTGCGAGCCCGGGCGGGACGAGATCGTTCTGTTTTTCCTTGCCCCGATGCCGGACATATGAGAGGATTACCCAGAGGCCAGGAATCTAAGGTTTTGGGGTGTATGATCCCAATCAGCGGTAGGACAAGGGACCACCGGTTGTTCCTCCACCCCTAATATGAGTCAAGGGACATTATCATTTCGAGTGCCGCCTGGCCATAGTAAGCCATGAGACGGGTCCCACATAAGCAAGGACTAGGCGTAGGTTGGGGTAGACCCACACACACAGGTTTGCGATGAGAGTTCGAGGTCGAGTGGCGAGAGGGCGTGTTACCATTCTTTGCCAACTTTGGGCATATGGCGAATTTGTCCTAGGAGGCGAAGTCATGGTCTGATCTGACGGTAGTGTTCGGTAGCGGATAGCGGGAATGCATTTTTACCCTTGCCATTTACCTAGAGTAAGCGTTTGAATTAGATACATCATGTTCATCATTGTTGCACAGCGGCGTGATGGGTGGGCTTAGGGTTGGGGCTTTAGAGATGATGGAAATTCTTCCCTAGGATGTAGGGTGAGTTGATGGATGTGTCGAGATCGTGAGTCAAGGAATCTCAGTGATTCTGCTCATGGTGGACCATAGGGGGGTAGACATATTGGGTGTTGATGTCATTCTTGACATGGATGAGTTGACAGCCATCGGGTTGTCAGTAATTGGGACCTTAGCAGGGTTGTCATACCCGACACGGTCTTAGAGTTGGGTGAGGTTACATATGCACGTGGTTGGATGCGTAGGTGCGTGGAATTTTGGGACGAAATTCCTTTTAAGGATGGGAGAATGTAAGACTCGAGAAAATTCTAATTTTCTGAAAAAATGGAAAAATCGTAATTTCGGTAAAAATTCAAAATTTTTCTAGATCTCGGATGAAGAAACGGACTTTACCGTTGAAATCGTCTCACAAAATCTAGTTACCACGTCGAATTTCATCTTGTATTAGAGACAGTGTTCGGGAATTGCGTTTTTCGAGAAAGCGGCGTCGTGTAGGGCCAGCAGCGCACTTTGGAGTGGCACACGATTGTGCCATGTGTCAAGTACCGGTTCAGTCAAGTTGAGCTCAAAGGTGGGGCCGCATTGAACACATGACATGATGCCGTGGGTAGAAAAGTCAAAAATCGAAGGGACATGGGTGGCATTGTTTGAATTGTTAATGAGGAAAGAAGACAAAAGTGGACGTGGTCTTCTTCCTTGAGACTCAAAGCGTGCGGGATGAAAGCGGTTTCTGATAGCTTAGATTTTGGGTTTAGTGAGAGAGTGTGCAACTTCTATCTAAGATCGATTAAATTCGGACCAGTCGGTTCTTCGGGCGAAGGAAAGTTGCTCTGCCCAGCGGCCGAGGCCTACAGCGTGGGCCTTGGGTTTGGGGAGTTTCGACAAAATCCGTGAGGTAGGGGTTTTATCCTACTTGTTTTACCCCTTGTTTAAGTGTTTTGAAAATGCTTGAGTTGATTGAGGTCGTGAGTGACCGTTTTATCGGTCCCAAAACTTAGGACCGAAATGTGAAAAATTTTGGAATAGTCCGTGACAGTGTATGGACTGTTTGGGTGCCTTAGGTCATAATTTATACAATAAATTATGTTTTGGTGTGCATGAGGCCGGGAATGGCCATGGGTCGGTTCTAAAGTGGAACGATGTGTATTGAGTGTTTCTTACAGACGACCCGCTGATACATTTAAATTTGTTAGAAACGATCTCGGTTAACAGATGAGACCCAGCGTCGAAGTATGTTTTGAGTATTGTAAAATTGTTTGAAGTGAATAAACGAGTTGTGTGGAAATAGATAGGTTGATGCATGAACTTAATGTGTTAACATGATGCCACATTTATACAAAATATAATTATGTGTGTAGGTCATTGGAAATGGAATAGTGTATAGCTCAAGTGAGCTAATTTGGGTGTTGGTTGATAAACATTGAATAACATGTGGTTTGAGTGCAAATTTGAGAATATTTATAATTTATATATTGGAATAAAATTGTTGAAATGGCATAATACATTTCATATGCCGCCAGGGTAACCTAGGAATTAGGTGTGAGTGCATGACATGAATTAAAGAACGAACGCGTTGAAAGGAATTTCAATGGATGATTTTTGGAGAAATTGTGTTGGGAGATGGTCAAATAATTACAGTGGAACCCGTGGTGTTTGGAAGGTTCTCAGCATTGCCCTCAGGTAAATCCAATTCTTTTACCGAAATTCGGTAGTGTGCTTTCGAGAACAACAGGTTTTGTTTTGAAAACGGTGTTTTTCTCATACATGGCTTAGGCAAGTGTAAGGGAGTCGGTGAGGACTCGAGATATGGGATTGGGCATTTAGGCATTCAAGTAGGATCACGAATTTGCCGGTATGTGTTTATTGGATCATTGCATTTACATAGGTGAGTAACCATTTGGAATAATTCGCACTATTGAGAGCGATAGCTCACCACCGTATTGAGGAATGTATTTCGGGTACATGGGCGTTCGAGAGGCGGCTCATCTTAGAGACCGATTTTGAAGAAAGTCGGGTTGTGGCTTTGACGTTTTGGTATAACATGTATTAGAATTGTAATTTTAATATGTGTTTGTATTAGAAGAAATGTTATGACTCTTGAACTGTGGAATATAGTTGGGTGTATTTTGATAGTATTGGTTTATGGGCCCCGAGGCGTTTTTACTTTCAGATATGGGTCTCGCGTCTGAAGGCGTGTAGATTTACGTTACCAGTTCACGGGTTGTCAACGGACACCCCGGGTTTGGGGCGTCACAAGCATTTTGTGAAACATCGAGAAAATACTAATTTTCTGAAAAATGGTAAAATGGTAATTTTGGTTAAAATCCGGAATTTTTCTAGATCTCGGATGACGAAATAGACTTCACCGTTAGAATTGTCTCACGAAATCTAGCTACCACGTCAAATTTAAGTCGGGTCGGAGCTGATCAATTTCATGTTTTCTAGGCACGAGGGTAGTGCGGACCTTGGCACATTTTGGTGGCTCATAGTATGCCACGTGTCGGTGCGAATTAGTCAAACAAAGAGGCCAAGTGGGGCCCACGTGGACATGTGGCATATCTGGTGGATGGAAGTAAAGTAGGTGGATAAGAGAATAAAGAAATCCAAGTCAACCAAGGGAGGTTGACAAGTAGCAGAAGATGAGAGAGGACAAAAGGGAACTAAATGAAAGAAAAGAAGACATATCTTCTCTCTCATTTTGGTGGATCCGGGAGGTAGGGGAGGAGAAACAAATTTTAGAGAAAAGTCCGACTTCTCTACAGATTTCCGGCGTTCGAGACCATGGGTTCAGATGAACTAAGAGCAAAGTGCTCTCATTTGTAAGGGCTACGCGTGGACACCGATTTTGTGGAGTTTCGACAACTCCGGGAGGTAGGAGTTTTCTCCTACTTGATTTAATCCTTGTTTAAGAGTCTTGTTAATGATTTGGATGGTGTGAGGCCGTGAGTGATCGTTTGGTCAATCCCTAAACTTAGGACTAAAATGCTTGAATTTTTTGGACCCATTTTGGACAGTCCCGGACTTATCTCGGGCTGAAAATGGTCCCCGTGTGCTTTACATGTGTGTTAAATTATGGTTTTGGGTGTTGTGAGGCGAAAGCGACCCGCAGTTCGGTTCCCGATGAAGTGGAGCAGATGTTGATGAAGGGTGTCATGGACAGTACGCCTTGTTCGGGGACTGTAAAAACAATCCCGATTTGCATGTTGGATCGAAAACGTCCATGTTAATTTGCTTAAAATGAATGGCTTGAATTGTGTGGAAAACAATATGTTAATGCATGGAATTTAATGTGTTGACATGATGTTTGAATTATATGAAAAATAATTGTGTGTGAGCCATTGGAAATTAAATTGTTTATTAGCCCATGTGAGCTAATTTTGATGTTATTGCTATGAATAAATAACATGTGGTTAGTATGTAAATTTTGTCAATATATGCATGGTTGATATATTGGCATGTGTTGTATGAAAATGACATAATGCATTTCATATGCACTGGGGCAACCTAGAACAATAGGTGTGAGTGCATGACATGAAAGAAAAAATGAAAATGGTTGTGAAAGGAATTTCAAAGGAAGATTTTTCGAAGAGTTGCCTTGGAGAGTTGTCCAACAGTTCACGTCGAAGAGGCTCATGACTGTTTCGGAGAATTACCCATCAATTCACCTCGGAGGGTTGTCGATAGATTTCTCCGGAAACTTCGGTAGTATGTTTGAGAACCTCAAACACATTTTGAAAACAGTGTTTTCTCACGCTTGGCTTAGGCATGCATGAGGGAGTCGGTGAGGGCTCGAAAAGTGGGAAAGGGCGAGTCACATTCTCATCCATATCATGTAGACATTTGAGTAGGACTTGCATGTTTTACTTAAATGTGTTTGGTTGTCATTACATGTGCACTTAGGTGGGAGTAACACATGTGGAATGATTCAACTAGGCATTGCTCCTGCAATCGAGGAAAGTGTTCCAGTCTGGGTTCACAGGGATGGAACGCATCCGAGGTCTTAGAGACGAAGAAATGGTCATATATGGTCTTGTTATGTATTTTGTAAAAATCTGGGTAAAAGACCCAGTTTTGGATAATTGTAAATTAACTCCTTTTTGTATAAAATATACATTTTTGTGAGTATGGATGTATGGGCCAATGTGGCCATTTTACTCATGTATAGGTCTCATGATATGAGACACCGTATTCCGCGGGTTAACGATTGATCAGCAGGACGGGAGATTTGGGGCGTCACACATTTATTTCCATTAATGTTCCTATCTCTCATTCTAGGTTTAAATCCCTTAGATCTACCTTGATTGACCAATATTTGGCCATCTTTTAGGGTTCAGTGGATGCTTATTGCTGATCCTTTGAAATTGATTAATTACCATCTATTGCCCTTTGTAGGGTAGATCAAGGAATGTACTACTTTGTCTAGGAGCATTAATGTCCAATAAATGCTATATTTTAAAAGGAAAATTATTAAGGTTCTGTTTTTTATAGCCAAATGAAGATCCGGTTTGGGAAATGACTATAGGTTATACTCCATAACGTGAGGAAAGGACGAGAACCTCTGTTTATCTTAGAACTGAACCCGATGGCCGATGCTTCAAGGGATTCTTTTTCATATCTTTAGTTCAGTTTATTTTCAGCACACCCAAACCCATTCACCTCCCTTGTTTTTACAACACCCCTAATCGAAATTAAATTCACCTTTTGAAGACCAACTTCAAATCATTTACGAAGCAAACCCCATCCACGTGTTAGATACTGACCATTTCGGCAATAGAAGGAATTTAGGTTATAAATTTTGTTTATTCCAGCATACCCTACCGCTATATCGAATCACTTATGGACACGATCAGGCTTGACTTCACATCGAACCATAGAAACCCTTCCCATACTTGCATCTATTGGTCCGGTCCATGGTCACTTAGGCCCTGCCGGCGATCTTTAGCCGCGCGATCTGATTCGTTGATGGATTTAAATGATTGAATTTATTATCAAGTAGATCCATTATTTAGTAAATTATAATTCGTTGATGAATTTAAATTATTGAATTTATTATAAAGTAGGCCCATTATTTAGTAAATTATAAATTCATAAACTTTATTTTGAGTAATTTATGGATTTATTAGAAAGTAAATCTATCTTTGTTCAAATGGTCCGGGTGTCGATTGATCCTCGATCACGATGCTCCCGAGGTTACGATAATCGTTTGATCGAAAAATCGAACAATATCGACGATATATCGGTATGAAGGCGATATTTCGATGAAAGAATCGGTCATGCGTGGGGAGCATGCCAACACGCGTGGAGGAGCAGACACAAAACGATAAAAATCATTTATTTATCGACGATATATCGGTATATATAGATGATTTTATCAAAATATCATCAATTTTGATATCCATACCCCTTTAAATTTTGTATTAAAGTTTGCCTTAAATTTTTCCTTGATACTTAGTAAACCCTTATTAAAATATCTTCCATTTTGAAACCCATGCCCCTATGTAAATTTATATTTTTATAAGTTTAAAAAAATCTAGATTATCTTTATAATTTTATAAGTTTAAAAAAATCGTTATAATTTTATATATCTTTTTACTATTGATAATTATGTATAAGATATGAATATTAAAATAAATTGTTGATGTATATGGTTGAATATAAAACGATAAAATCGTTGATTTATCGATGATATATCGCAATATATCAGCGATTTTATCAAAATACCAACAATTTTGAAACCACAACCCTTTAAATCACTACAAAGAAAAAGTTAATCAATGACATGTTTAATGCGTCATTGGAGAGTTACAATGACACTTCGCTAAAGCGTCATGGTCTCGACTGTCATTGTATATGTTTACACACAATGACGCTTATTTCGAGCTTCATCTTTTATGAATCAAAACTATGACATTCATTTAAAGATTCATTCTCTACTCATCATATTTCAATTCAATATCTTAACTTTGACACTTATTTGAGCGTCGTTGATTTTTATATGTTGTTGTTTTAGAACCATGACTCTCATTACATGTGTCATCACCTATCTCACGTTAAAAATTCTACATTTGCATTTATTCGTTGGTTATAAATCTAAATATAACATATAAATTATTTAAAATATATACTCTAAATATGGAAGTCATATAGATAAGAGAGAGAAAAAAAAACAATAGAAAAGTCACATGGATAAGGAAACAGTTATCTATATAAACATTTAGTCCAAAAATTACAACAAATATTCTAATAAGTTTCCTTGAACTCTATGGTAGGAGTAGAAACTTAAATAGAAAAAGCCTGACTTATATTTTTCATAAGAGCTGATTCTTTGTTTCTTCATCATCTTCTCACTCGTCATATTTCTTGGACACCTGATAGGATAAACACAATAGTAAAAGTAAGCACCAAATACCAAAAAATTAAAGCATGCATATTTTTTTTCATACGAGAATACACTTAATAAACCCCTTCAATATCACAAAGATAAATATTCAACATCACCTATAAATTAAGTTTAATTACATATGATTTGGATAAGATTAATCTAATCAAGGCAAAAACCAAGATTCATTTATAGCCATGAAATACATGATTTCTTATTGTTATGGGTCGATTTTATATTTTGTGATTATATCTTTAAAGTATTTTTATTAATCTAGTAGTTCAACATTCTAATTTAGTCAAGATTTGAGACTTATAGGAGAAATTTATTTAGTAAGGCTAATTAAATAGTCTCACACAAATGGAGACATATGAATTATGACCACAAAGACATGTTGATCTATACAAAATAGTACCAACCTTACAATAGAAAGTAGTAGGTCTATAGGAACAAAGGTGGTCCTCACAAGTAAAAAGCACTTTGACAATCTAAAGAAAAATTGGGCAACTTATTGGTTTTCTAGTTTATGATTTGAGTGTTTCACATCTAAGTAAATTTCAACATAAAACTATGTAGGAATATTTGGAATAACAAAAAAAAAAAAACCTCTTTAAAGCACCACATATCGGGAATCAAATAAGATTCTTGACCATAATAATTAGGAACCCTATAATTGAACAAGTTTCAATGTTTCCTAAGTCAAACTTGAAATCGTTTTTCCAAAAGGATACTTTTTTTTTTAGATGTAAATTTTTTTCCTTAGTGGGACTTGAACCTAGAACTCTCATTCCTTTACTACTTGAGATAGGTCTCTAGGGCTTATAAGACTAGACAATATCATAATAAGCCACCAAAAGTAATACCTAGGAGACAAAGTTTTTGAAATTAAAACATTCAGAAAATCATCATCCACACAAGACCTCAATAAAATGATTAATAACTAAATAAATATACTAACACATAAACATGCTTTACCAAATTTCATAAAACCAAGCAAAAGAAAAACTCAATATCTCATTAACGTAAATAAACATAATAGGAATAATAAGTATTCTTACTGAACCTCAAAAACTTCTAAAATATTCTTCATGTTTCGTTGGTTTTCCAAATACTATAAATATTCTAGATACTGCCAAATAAATAAATAAAGCCCTTGATTCTCCATCAAACTATTGTAAAGAAAAAAAAAATCATTAAATTAAGGAAGCAAACAAAAAAATAAATGTTTCAACTAATAAATAAATAAATATTTTCAATATGAAATCATGAATCAAAATTTTAACCCAATGAATTGGCGATACTATAAATTTTTAAAATATCTGTAAGACCCGAGAAATTCCAATTTCTGGAATAAGGGCAAAATCGTAATTTCGGTTACGAAATTGTAATTCGATTAAAATCTGAAATTTATTCTCTAGATCTCGGATGAAAAGCGGATTGCACCATTAGAATGTCTCGCGATCTAGCTAGCCCGTCAAATTTCATCGGGTGAGACCGGTCGGAGTTAGCGCGTTTTTCGGCGTCGACGTGTCTAGTGCGATAAGCAATTTGATGCTTGAAGTCACACATAACGCGTCTTTGTGTGCCCGTGGGTGGTATAAGTCAAGCTTGATGAAAATGGACCAGTAGAGATAGTCTTGGGAATGTCAAAGCGAGAAATATGAGGACATAACGGGTGATAATGGAATTGTTTAAGTGGGAAAAGACAAAACACTCGATAGTGTTTGTCTCCACAATTCAAAAGAGCAAAGGAAAAACGTGAATGAGGGAGAGAAAAGGTCAGGTAGCTAAAATGGTGTGAATTACAGTGAGAGAGTCTTAGTTGCCACAGAAATGCTGCGATCCGGCCGTCGCGTCTTCGGAATGAAGGAAGGCGCTCTGTGCGGAGAGGGCTTCGGTCGTGCAGTTTGGGATTTACTCAAACTCAGGAGGTGGGGTTTATTTTTACTTGGAGGCTATTCCTTCTTTTAGTACTTTGTCGATGTTTGAAATTTGAATGAGGCGAGTGAGGGTCGTTTGATCGATCCCAAACCTTAGGCGAGATTGATAAAATTTTGGAACACCAAATGGAGCAGCCGTGGCCCGCAGTGTTGGGTTCAGTTAAATCTTGAAATTTTGTAATTAAATCATGTAGGTTGGATGAGGTCGGGAATGGCGATGAAATGCGGGTTCACAAAGTGAGCCGTTGAATTGATGAGTGATGGAACCGTAAACCCTAAGTTTCTGTTCATAGGAATAAATGACAAAGCCATATTTTTGTGTGAAAATGTGTTTGATCAGTGATTCAAGTTGAATTGCTCGTGTTTTGATCATTAGCGAGTAGGCTAATTTTGATGTATGAAATGAAAATTTACATGACATGATTGGCGCGATTGAATGTTTTGTAAATATATGCATTTTATATATATTTACATGAATTAGAAGCGTATTGGAATTAGCATACATGCATTCCTGTCTGCTTTGGAACACCACTATACAAATTTATAGAATTGAGTGCATGAGATGATGCAAGAAAAGGGTTTGGGGGTTGTCTAAATGTTGGTATGGATAGTTCAAACTAAAAATATCAATCGTCGGAGACGGCCCAATTGATATATACACATCGGAGGGTTGTCCATAAGCAAACAAAATAATAATTCTCATACGAGGGCTTGGGAGGTGTGGGGAGTCAGTGGACTCGAATTTGAGATGATGAGTTAGACATTCAAATAGGATCATGCATTTACTTGAATGTGTGTTTATTTTGGAACATTGCCAGCGCACTTAGGTAGAGAGTGAAAGCTCACTTAGGCGATTCCACTCTTGAGCATTAGCTCGCCTGTCGAGGATATTATTTTACAAGTACGAGGGTGTGAGGGACGGCTCGATCTAGGGCGGAGGTTGTGAAGAAAGCCGGGGTTGTGGCTTTGATGATTTTATACATGTATTAGAATTCTCTAATTTTGATATATGTGTTGTATAAGAGTAAATTATTAACTCTTAGAACTATTGGACATAGTTGGTATGTTTTACAGATATTGTTATGGAACCAAGTGGCTGTTTTACTCATGTGATGATACATTGGACTGTTTGGGACAAGTTTATACAGGTATTGTATTTGGGTAGAGCTCCCCGTACAAAGGAGACTGCGATTTTTCGTGAATGTCGGGTCACCGTGATTAGTGCCCTGGAAAGGTGAGCTAAAATCAACCGAAATTTATATGCCTAAGTTCCTCCCTCTTTGCGAAGTAGTCAAACTGCTGCTTGTTATGGTCTAGGGTCGAACACGGGGATGGGTTTCATCCTAAGAATGATTTGCATAAGTGTAAAAGGTAAGGCTTTCTATTTGGACTTTTTGGATTTTGTTTCAAAGCAATTGGAATAGTTGCTTCTTGAGAATTGTAAGCGAAAGTAAGTGTAGAAAAATTAACTTTGAAGATTTGGTCACTAACTTGATATCATAGAGAGCGAGCAAGTGTCTCGGGTTTTATCCTCGCGTTATGACAAGCAACCTATAGTCCTAAGCCATAACGGATCTATATTTAACTAGCAAACCTAACTCAAAACCACTCCCAATTTAGTCGACCACGAAACATGCATCTATAAATGCTTTTAGTTTAATACTAACATTGACATCATTTAGTGGCTCGTAAAGACCATCCTAAAAAACCCACAGTGCATCTAGTAATAGAAAGTATACCTTTGTATCCTAAAGCATGAGTAAGTATTGGCCAAGTGTGATATTAAATGATATTCAGCCACTGATTTGAAAATAGGGCCATAAATACGATGCATAGCTTTTAATACAAGAGAGACAGCGCACATATGCCCTTGCAGTAGCTTCATACTCTTCAAAGAAAAGCCTTGAAGCATCTCTTGAGTTGTCATCCTCAAGAGGGGTGTTTGGCAGCCTAGAAAATAAGAGAAAGAGGAGAGAGAAGAGAGAAAAACCAAACCCTAACTAAAGCTGCGAGATATTTACATAAAAGTAAAAACTTGCCAAAAATTGCTTCCTCCATTTCTTGCTTAGGGTTACAAAATGGGAGGGGCTTATATAGGCCACCCAATGTATGAAAATACCATAAAGCCTAACAATTTGGCTAAATTTAGGGACAAGGGAGTAATTGATGAGTGCTTAAAACACTCATCTTACCAAATAATCGTTTGATATTTTCATTGATTTTATAATTTTATAGTTTTTGTGGCTAGATCCTGATTTTATTATACGGTGTGGTCACGGAGTTCATTGGGTGAAACAACTTTGGAAGCGGTTTTGGGACAATGAAGCGAACAAGAAATGACATCCGCGTCGCGGCGTCACCACGTCGCGCGGCGTCGATATCTACCAAAATTGGAAGTCGGTTTGCATTAATTACAAAGTGTGACAAGGCGGTGAATTCCATTTAAGGCATACGAAATTTATAAGCGTAGAAAATTTCGTAGCTAGCGAATTTAAGCTAGCTAGCGAAATCGGGAATTTTAAATGGCGTTAACGAAGATTTAGCTAGCTAGCGAAATTTAAGCTGCTTTCTGTGAAATTCTTGTGAGTAGTGAAAATGCAAAATTTCGCTAGGAATAGTGCTTAGCGAAAATCCTGGAGTCTAGCGAAAATTCACAATTTCGCTAGGATTGCGAAATTTTCGCTATGATTGCGAAATTTTCGCAATCCCAGCGAAATTTTCGCAATCTTAGCGAAATTCACGGAATTGTGATTCTTCAACGCTTTGCCTCTGTCACTCTCTTGCATTGATTTTTCTTCGCTTTTGCCTTTATTCTCTCTTTGATTTATGGTTTTTGCTTGATGGGTGACGGTGAGTTAATCTTCATGATTCATCATATGTCTCGATGTGAACTCCCAAAGTCTGTAAACACATAAAACAACCACAAATAACCTCTAAGCAGTATTAGTGAAACTAAGAAACTTGAACACTTCAATTGGCATAAATGACATGATTAGTGCGCAAAAAACACTCAAAACCTATCTAATATAGGGTTCAAAATAGCACTTTTTGGGTACTAATCACACCCCCCAACCGAAACGTTGCTAGTCCCTTAGCAATGCAAAAACTAAAAGGAGATGCATGTAGTGATTTTCAAAAAGTTTATGATTCAAAAAGGTTTATGTACATATAAACATTGTCTTTAAACTGAAAAATGGACACCAAGTTTGAAAACCGACATGAAAGAGCCAAAACCATACAAGAATAATTTCAAGTCAATATTGGTTCCATGATTCTCAACTTGAATTTCCACCTAAGCCTAATGGTTCTTTATGTAACCAGATCGAGTCAATAAATTGTAAAATTGTCTCCTCCCCTGACTACTAGCAACGACATGGCCTTAGAGATTTGTTGAACAACCTAGATAGGGCTAGTTACACTCTTCTTTCTTTATTCAACTATATTGTAGGGTGCAATGCTTAAAATTCAACTTCACCAAAGTCCGTGTAACGGGGGTCCACCGATGTCTCCCAACCAATTAAGGTTTAGGGCATCGAGAGCGAAGGATCAGCGACCCTGAGCTACAGGCTTCACCCAGGACTACGAATGACTTGAAAAATCAAGCACCTACAAATCGTTAAACTCTACCTATCCACCCATCATAGCGAACACTAAATCGATGACTCCCAACCAATTAAGGCTTAGAGACATCGGGTTTCAAAGGCTTCGCCATACACCCCACGGGCCCGGGTGCTTTCCGGGTTTCAAGAAGGCAAAACTTCACGACTTTATTTTTCTTTTTCTTCTTTTCTTTTTCTTTTTCTTTTTGCTTCTTTTTTTTTTTTTTTTTTTTTATGGAAGACAACATTGGTCTTCAAGTGTGGGTAACACAAACCTATCTTAGGTTGCCAACATGCCTAAGGCGGTATGCAAAGCGAAAGGAAGCATGCAAATTCACGGCCCTATTGAAATAATGCAGGTACGGTGTGTGAATTAGCATAAGGGAGAAATTTTCAAGTTGAGCATGCTGGAACTGCAATTGACCAAAAACTGTTTCAAGCATGGAATTTGTTCTAACATAAAGGTGACAAACAGGGATTCTATTCTCCAACAAAAGGCAATTCAATTGTCCAATTTGAAGCAATTCAATTGTCCAATTTGAAGCAATTCAATTGTCCAATTGAAGACAAAAACGATTACATAAGATGGAGGCACAAAAAGTATATGCAAAAGTATAGGAAAACAAAATTTTAACATTCAGGACATGTAGAGCATGGAAATTGCAGCACACATAGGCTCCTCAGTATGGTGGGATTGTGGGACTCGGGAGGGTCGACGAGGAGAATTTCCTCCTGTGGCTTCTTTGCACCATAGGGTTTCACCCTCTGTCCATTGACTTTAAATGCATTGTTATCATCTGGATTGATTAGATCTACTGAACCATTGGGATATGCCTGTTGGACAATGAATGGACCTGTCCATCGTGACTTGAGCTTGCTTGGAAATAGATGGGTTGGGTCGTATAAAGAACGGTCTCCTCTTTGAAATTCTTCACGGTTATCATTTGATCCTGCCATATTTTTTTACTTGCACCAACTGCAATCTTTGAATTCAAGTAGGCATCATTCCGTATTTCTTCCATCGTGAGATCAAAGGGAATCTCTTAACTGACCCCACTTAGGTCCATGTTCAGCTTCTTGATTGCCCGCCATGCTTTGTACTTTCGATCTCCCTTTGGAAGGTGACATGCTTTACCATGAACCCAGCGGTAAGGGGACATTCCCGAATTGTCTTGAAAGGCATCCTGTAAGCCCCTGGCCGAATCAAGCAGTGGATAGACAATCTTTCTGTTGGTGTTTACCACCTTCATTAGAATGGTCTTGATCTCCTATTGGCAAGTTCTACGACCACTTGTTTGAGGATGGTAAGGAGTAGCCACTTTGTGTGTCACACCATATTTAGCCATGAGGTTTTAAAGGATTTGTTCTGAAGTAGGGAGCCTCCATCGCTAATATTGGTTTCGATTACCCCAGGCTTTGGAAAAGATATTAGCTTTCAAGAATTTAATTACCACCCTATTGTCATTGGTCTTGCAGGGGATTGCTTCAACCCACTTGGAGACATAGTCTACTCCCACCAAAATGTATGTATGACCATATGACGTGGGAAAGGGTCCCATGAAATCGATGGCCCACACATCGAATAATTCGACCACTAAAATTGGGTTCAAAGGCATCATATGACGGCGACGGCTTCCCGAGTCTTGGCATACGTCACGCACACGGCACATTTGGTGTGCTTCCTTGAATAAGGAAGGCCAGTAAAAACCTGATTGGAGTACCTTCATTGCTATCTTCTGGGAATCAAAATGACCACCACACGGGCACTCATGGCGTGGTTAAGAAGTTCTAATTGTTCTCCTCGAGCATGCACTTCTGATTATTTGATACACCTGATACTTGAATAAGAAGAGACTCTTCGGTAATAAGAATGGATCTTAGCAAAGTACTTTTCCTATCCTGGCCTTTCACTCATTGGAGTTTCTCCTGTGGAGAAAATCGGCAATGTGAGCATACAGGGGAGTTTTTCAGTGCATCGCGGGGATTCCTCGGGGAAATTCATCATTGATGGGTGGACTGTGAGTGTCATGAGCTATTATTAACCTTGACAGGATGATGCATACCACGATTTCTCTACTCCTTAGCGTCTTTAATTTTGCAAATTGAACTCCCCGAAGTAGAAGAACCCATCGGATGAGCCTTGCTTTTGCACATTTTGTTTGGTCATGAGGTATTTCAAAGCGGAATGTTGTAAAATGATATGTCGAACCCAACGAAGTATGCTTTCGAAATTTTAATGCAGAGCATATTCCCTTTGCCAACAATTCCTTCTCTGTAGTAGTATAATTCCTTTATTGCTTCATTCAGGTTTTGCTTGCATAATAGACCACATGAGGTTTCCCATCTTCTCTTTGGCCCAATCTTGCTCTAGCAAGAGTCACTTGCATCACACACTACTTTAAAGGTAGCGCCGAGTTAGGTGCATCTTGTGGGCGTAGTCAAATGAGATTCCGGCTCTTCAAAGCTCTCTGGCATTCTCTCTTAAACAAACTTGGCATCTTTCTCTAAGGCTTATACGAGGGTTTAGAAATCTTGAGAAGTCTTCCCCAATGAATCGTGCATGGCTTTGCATGACGAGGGCACTAATCATTTTACACTTGTGGGCGGCAATTTGGAAATAAGTTCGATCTTTGCTTTATCAGCTATTCCCTGCTAGAGATAATGTGCCCAGTACAATTCCTTGGTTAACCATAAATAGCATTTTCGATTAAGTACCAAATTATTTCTATGCACCTCTGTAATCTGACTTCAGGATGGTCGAACATTCTTCAAAATTGCCTCCATATCTGGAGTGATGTCATCCATGTATACCTCCATTATCATTCACCATATCGAACATACTAAGCATACACCTGCGAAAAGTGGTTGGGCGTTGCGAAAGGCAAGGCATCCTCATAAGCATACGTGCGAAATGGACAAGTGAAAGTGGTCTTTTTCCTTATCTTCGGAGCAATCTCTATCTGGAAATATCACGAATGCCCATCGAAACAATAGAATGGGTGTCAGGGACTCTTTCTAGGAGCTGATCAATAAAGGCAACGGAAAGTGGTCTTTCGGTGTTACCTCATTGAGCTTCTATAGTCGATGCACACTCTCCACTTTGGTAGTTAGTCGGGTGAACCAATTCTTCACCTTTTCATTCTTTATGAAGTAGTCACTCTGATTTCTTAGGCACCACGAGGTTGGACTCACTGAGTGCTATCAGAAATGGGGTAAATGATACCGACTTGGAGCAATTTTAAGACCTCAATGCGAACTACTTCCTATGAGGTGGGGTTCAACGCAACGTTAGGTACGCCTAATAGCCTTTAGACTCCTCTTAAATAGATGTGATGGAGTGCAGTTGATGGATTGCCTTAGTCAGAAATCTTCCATCGATGCTTGCTTATTCCTTTAGAAGATGTATAGTCATCTTCTGTGCGATGTCAGCAGTGAGGAAATTACAAGCTGGACCTTTGCTCATTTTCTTTCAAGATAAAATGCTTTAACTCGGTTGGGAGTGGTTTGAGCTCTGGTACATTTGAAGTTCCTTTGGTTCATCACCGATGAATAGAAATTAAAATTTACATTTTTCTTCTCAATACCACTTGCATAAACTCATACTTTGAGGTTCTTGTTGCATACAGGCACTCGGACAATTAAGGTTAATAAATCTTGCTCTGCGCTCATTAGCTTGTTTCTTCCCGGGATGCATCTATTACACAGGAACTTCTTCGCGGTCATCTTCCTCTAAGTGCATATCTGCCTTTTACTCGAATGAAAAATGTGACTCTGGGTCATATTCCCAAATGTGAGTTGCATAACCCCGTTTCGGCAATTTATTATGGCATTTGAAGTGGCCCAAAATGGCCTCCCCAAAATAATGGGCACATGGTTGGGTCCCACTGCAACTGGTTCTGTATCAAGCACAACAAAGTCCACTGGATAGTAAAATTGGTCCACTTGTATTAGAACATCCTCAATGGTCCCTTTTGGTATTTTAATAGATCTATCAGCTAATGACAGTGTGATGGAAGTGGGTTTCAATTCACCCAAACCAATTGTGTACATGGAATGGTAAAGATTCACACTAGCTCCCGAATCCTAATAGGGCTTTCTCCACACTAATGCCTCGATATTAGCCGATATTGTAGGACATCTGAGTCTTTGTATTTCACGAAGTCTTGCATTCAGTGATGGCACTCACTTGCTCAGTCGGAAAGGCCTTTTTGTTCACATTAAGACCCCTTTTTGCGTGCGCCAGTCCTTGAGATTTTTGCGTAGTGGGGACTTCCTTGATCATGTCAAGAAGATAACTCTGTCGCCGCTTCTAACATTTCTGTTTGGTTGCGGAACTTTTCTTTTCTTGAGAGCTTGTGGAAATGGAAGAACACCTTGATCTTTTCTTTCCCTATTACGTTCTTCTTGTGGATAATCAACCAGTGTTGGATCTGACTGGACTAGAACTGGATCTGTTGGCTTCAATTCTCTACCACTTCTAAGAGTCACGACTGCTTTAACTTCATCAGTTCTGACATTTGGATCATTGGTCAAGCATATTTCATTCGCTCCTCTTTGATGTTCTTTGTATTTGGAGGAGTCTTCCCTTTTTTCTACATCTGCCGACTCTTGGGTGGATAGTTTGAAATTTAGAATGCATGTTGTCGACTTACACTATTAAGTGAACTCTCTATTGCTTCAATTCCGGTAACTTGTACATTTAGCACCTTGTTCTTCTACAAATATGCCTACCACTTTACTCAAGTCGGAGTTGCTGTTCAACGGGGAGATAAAAGTGGAAAGAAGGTACGACATTGTATTGAAGTGAAACAAGCTGTGCGTATACGGAGGGGCATATCTGAAAGGGTTTGGATTTCCATGACAGGATTGGACAATTTCTCCAGTTAGGGTTATTGGTGTTATCATATGGGGCATCTATGGATGGTGTATTTTGATTTATGGCATGGGCATGCTCTTGACGGTGCCTCGGGAGGCAGGTATTTGGCCCGAAAATTGAAAGCGAAAATTGGGATGAAAGATAACTCATTTCTTGTTTGTATTTCATGTTTTTCATTTTCCGGAATCATCGATCTTTGAGTTAAAGTTGGTCAATTTCGCTTTCATCTACGTGTCTTCGGGGAAATGCATGCATCTCCCCTTTGGTGGTTGATGGCCTTAATCTTTCAACTTCCCTAGGACTAGGTTCATCCCAAGCTTTGGAGGTTTCAGCTACATAGTGCAAAAAATCCATAGCTTCATCAGGATGTTTACTCAAAAAGTTACCCCCACACATAGTTTCCAGCAATTGTTTCATGGCAGGAGACATACCACCATAGAAATGGTTTACCAGCATCCATGTATCAAACCCATGATGTGGGCATGCACTGATGGTCTCCATAAATCTTTCCCAACACTGATAAAACCTCTCACCATCATGAAGTGCAAAGGTATAAATTTGTCTTTTCAAATTATTGGTCTTATGAGCGAAGAATTTCTTCGGGAGTGCACTGTGCTTTCTGCCCGATTTCTAATGGTTCTGAGCCTCGGAGTGAGTTTAGCGAATCTTGGCCTTGTCCTTTAAGTCGTGGAAATGCTTTTAGCAAAAGCAAATCCATGTCCATGTCCATCATTCCTTCACGCAAAAGGTAGTACAAAACCTCCTCAAAAATCCATTTAATATGTGTGTATGGATTTTCATTTTCCATACCATGATATGTAGAGGGAGTAATAGAGGTACAGAAATGAGCCTCACTTGCTACATCTTATTGAGGAGGTACTATTGATTCTCGTGCCACAGAGTAGGCTGAGCTAAAATCAACAAAATTTATATACACCTAAGTTCCTACTCTTTGCGTAGTCAAACTCTTTCTTACATTGGTCTAGGGTCGAACACGAGGATGGGTTTTCATCACCAAAAATGATTTGCATAAGTGCCGCGAAGGTAAGACTTTCTATTTGGACTTTTTGGATTTTTGTTTCAAAAGCAGTGTGATGAGTTTGAAAAGCGATTAAGCTGTAAGCGAAAGCAGGAAGTGTGAAAGTTAGCGCTTTGAAGGTTAAGGTCACTAACTTGGTAACTTAGGGCAAGCGAGTGTCCTCGGGTTTTATCCTTTAGCGTTATGACAAAGCGACCTATAGTCAAACCTAAGCCCAGGATCTATGTTTAACTATGCCAAACCTCACCCACTAAAATCAACTCCTATTTGAGTTACCACGGATAACATGCATCTATGGCCCTTTTAGGTTGAAACCTAACATTAAATATCATCTCAGAGGCTCGTAAAGACCATCCCAATGAACCCGCAGTGCATCTACTTGATAAGTATACCTTGTATCTTTGGAAAGCTTTATGGTAAGTATTGGCTGAATTAATAACATTGATGCTATTCGACCCTATTTTGAGAAGATAGGGCCATAAACCACGAGTACACATGAACTTTTAATAAAGGGACAACACCATATGCCCCACCACCAAGCTAGCTTCCTTCCTCTTCAAGAAAGAGGCTTAGCCAAGCATCTCTCTTGAGTTGTCATCCTCAAGAGGGGTGTTTGGCCTTGAAAATAAGGGAAGAGGAGAGAGAATAAGAAGCAAAAGCACTGGCAAGCTACGAGACAAAAATAAAAACTTACCAAAAATTTCTTCTTCAATTTTTTCCTTGCTTTGTTATACAGGTTACAAAATGGGAGGGGGCTTATATAGGCCACCCGATGTATGAAAATACCATAAACCCCTAACAATTTGGCTAATTTTAGGGACAAGAGAGAGTAATACACAAAATTGAAGTCGGTTGCATTAATTACAAGCATGACAAAGCCGGTGAATTTGTTAAGGCTCAAAAATTTCTACAAGCGACGAAAATTCGCTGGTAGCAATTTCGCTAGCTAGCGAAATCGCAGACCATGAGTACAGAGATTTTTGCTGAGCGATGGTGATTTCGCTAGCTAGCGCCATGCTTTGTGAGGTATGTGATAGCGAAAGTGCAAAATTTAAGCTAGGAACGGTCTGTGAAATTCGCGATCTCTAGCGAAAATTGGTAATTTCGCTAAGATTGAGAAATTTTCGCTAAGGTTGCGAAATTTTCGCAATCCCAGCGAAATTTTCGCAATCTTAGCGAAATTCCTGGGATTTGCTGATTTATCACTGCATTGCTTCCTGTCCCTCTTCTGCATTGATTTCCATCACTTTGCCTTCATTCTTTCTTTGATTTTGAGTACGTTTGATGGTGTGATTGAGTTCAATCTTCATGATTCATCATATGTCTCGATATTGAACTCCCAAAGTACGCTAAAACCTGCAAAACAACCAAAAATAACCTCTAAACGGCATGAGTGATACTAAGAAGACTTGAACACTTCAATTGGCATAAATGACATGATTAGTGCGCAAAAAGCACTCAAAACCTATCTAATATAGGGTTCAAAATAGCACTTTTTGGGTACTAATCAACTATGCAAGAGGGGGCACTAACCCTAGGAGGGTGGATGTGATCCCTCATGGTTCTATAGGCAATTGGATTCATTGGGGTTCCTGGTTGGCTCTGTTGTTCCTCAGGTAGTGGATCCATGGTATCGTGTGTGCAACGACTTCAGCCAGGCGAGGATTGTGTGCGATTCTATGTAGTCTACGTGTGGCTACATCCTTTATTGCATAAACCTGTTACAAAATTGTAGAGACAACAAAGAGCACCAACAAAACTTGGCAAAAAGATTAGGGTTAGCTAAAATAAAACTGACTGTATGAAAAACAAAAGCAATTGAGTTCTTGCAAAGTGATGAAAAATTGCGATTCTTCTTGTTGGAGTTCTGAAAAAGAGTTAAAGGTTACCTTCACTTGTGATGTTGATCACAAGTACACTTCAACTCATCATTAGTAGTTTGGCACCATCGACAGGCGTATTGATTCGATGCCCGCAGTAGAGTGAGCTAAAATCAACAAAATTTATATACCTAGTTCCTCCTCTTACTTAGTAGTCAAGGCTACTTGGTATAGTGAATGCAAGGTCGAAACAACGGGGATGGGTTTTCATCTAAGAATGATTTGCATAAGTGTAAAAGGTAAGGCTTTCTATTTGGACTTTGGATTTTGTTTCCAAAGCAGGTGAAGTAGTTTAGCTATTTGAGTGTAAGCGAAAGTGAAGTGTGAAAAAATTAACTTTGAAGATTTAGTCACTAACTTGATCATAGAGGCGAAATGAGTGTCGCAAAGGGTTTTATCATCGCGTTATGACAGCGACCTATAGTCTAGCCATAACGGATCTATGTTTAACTAGCAAACTAACCTAGAAACCACTCCTATTTGAGTCAACGGGAAACATGCATCTATAGCCCCTTTTAGTTTGAAACCTGACATTCAACATCATTTCGATTGCTCATAAGACCATCTAAAAAACACAGTGCATCTGGCAATAAAAATTATACCTTTGTATCTAAAGCATGAAAGTAGTATTGGCCAAATTAATGATATTAAATGATATTCAACCTAGTTTGAGAAGATAGGGCCATAAACAGTACACAGCTTTTATCTGAGGGACAACTGCGTATGCCAGCACCAAAGCTAGCTCAGCCATCTTCAAGAAAAGAGCAGCGAGCATCTCTTGAGTTGTCATCCTCCAGAGGTGTTTAGCAACCTAGAAAATAAGAAGAGGAGAAGAGAAAAACCAAGCCCTAACTAATTTGCGAGATATTTACATAAAAGTAAAAACTTATACCAAAAATTGCTTCCTCAATTTCTTGCTTAGGGTTCTGAAAATGGGAATGAGCTTATATAGGCCACCAATGTATGAAAATACCATAAAGCCTAACAATTTGGTAAATTTAGGAACAATTAATACACCAAAATTGAAGTCGGTTTGCATTAATTACAAAAAAAGTGTGACAAGCGAGTGAATTTCGCTAAGGCATCTGAGTTCGCTAGGCGGCGAAAATTTCGCTAGCTAAGCCTTGAATCGGGAATTCGCTGGGCGTGGCAATTTCGCTAGCTAGCGAAATTTCGCTAACAAGCGAAATTCTTCAATGGTAGCCCAGTAAGATTTAGCTGGGAATAATTCTTAGCGAAAATCACGGAGTCTAGCGAAATTCACAATTTCGCTAAGATTGCGAAATTTTAAGCTAAGAGTTTATGAATTTTCGCAATCAGTGAAATTTTAGCAAATCTTGTGAGAAATTCACAGGTGTACGATTCTTCAACGCGCCTCACATCCTCTCTTTGCATTGATTTTTCTTCACTTTGCCTTCATTCTCTCTTTGATTTATGGTTTGCTTGATGGGTGACGGTGAGTTCAATCTTCATGATTCATCATATGTTCGATATTGAACTCCCCGAAATGCATGAAGCACGCAAAGCAACCACAAATAACCTCTAAAGGCATTAGTGAAACCAAGAAGACTTGAACACTTCAATTGGCATAAATGACATGATTAGTGCGCAAAAAAGCACTCAAAACCTATCTAATATAGGGTTCAAAATAGCACTTTTGAACTAATCAGCAGACATTTGCAATTCCGCGGGTTGGGTAGTCATGGACCGGGTTTTGGGGCGTCACAATATCGTACTCAATACATTCAAATATCAAAATTGAGCTTATACGATAAAAACAAGCAAACAATTAATTAATTTAAAAAATAAAGTCAATATTTACAAATACTTATAGTCATGTGCAATTAAGAAAACAAGAACAAACTTACCCGATGAAATATCGAGTGGATAACATGCACAGAAATACATGAAAACCATAGAATTATCTATGATCTTTCAAAGTATATCCCCGAGCAACGTGGGTTGTCAAGCTCAAAAAGCTTGACCACGTGAGGTCTCAAATGCACTCATACTACCAAGCAACAAATTTGTAAGTTTATTCAAAATCTATTTGTTCCACTAGAAAATGAAATCAAGAAAAATTACAATGCTGATTCAAATTTAAATCTACAATGGTTTTTGAAGACATTTGTGGTTTTAAACTATTATTCTAGAAACGCGTTTTGAAAAATAAATAAATAATCAAAGGACAATTAGACAACCAGTACCCAAGTTATAAATATACCAAGTCACCCTAAATACTAAATAGGCACAATAACTATTTTTACAATGGTCAAGTGGTTGTGTCCTAGTTAAGGCAATTAATTTAAGAAAAAGAAAAGAAAAACATAGTTCAATCAAAATAATATTTTATTTAAAATGACTAATTTTCTAAAATAAATAAATAAAAAAATTACTTGCCAATTGTCGAATGGCATGTCATAGGGATGTTGTGAGGGCTTCTTTGAGTTTAAAGGCCCTTGGTTTGCTGACTTGAATTTTTTGTTCACCAGTGCCAATGGAGCACAAAGATTCTTCAATTTAACAAAAGGTCAAAGTTCAAAAAGATTTTTGGCTTTTTAGGACAAGGCATTTCATTTCCGAACCGGATTCATGGGTAGCTTAGAAGAGAATGGTTAAGTCATTGATCAAAAAAAAGAAATATACAAAAAATCCATTTTGACACTACCTGGATTATGAAATCACACCTTTGCCGCTCAAAGTTTTGCTTCCTCGTAGTGGGAGATTTTATTCAGTAAATTCAAAATCCTCATGTACTTCCTAAATAGACTAATGTTAATGCTCTGTTTTTTGGTTCCTAAAAGTAGCAAACCAAAAATCTTCAAAATCTAAAGGTGTGATGACTTTGGCCTATCACCTAGTTGATCAGATGTCACCAAATATGCATCTAACAACTAAAAAACAAGTAAATATGAAGCCCAACAAAAAACAAGTAAAAGTTTGCATCTAACAAATAAAAGAGAAAACAACTTATCTATGGAGTACCACACAACATCTTTAAAAATAAACAACAAATTAAGTAAAAAAAAATGACAAAATTGAGCCAAAAAAGAAAAAATAACAACTTATCCAGACAAGTCTTCCCCAAGTTGATGCTTAGCAAATCTCTCCATCATCTCGTTCTCTGAAAAAAGAGAAAGGTACAGGAGGCACAAATGAATATAAAAACATACCAATCCTCCTGTAAGTCTCTACAATACTACCCCCACAATGAAAGAAATAAATGCAAACTAAATTCGAAGCTCAAGTATTGTAAGCGATCTAGTAGACTTGACTTCTTCCATAAACAAAATTTCCTCATCCTTCCTTTTCTCACAACCAAACACACGCAAAGCACAAATGTTTCAACACAAAATCCTAGAAAAAAAAATACCTGATAAATCTATCTCACACTTCTCCAAACCACCCCTCAAATCACCACATCTCTCCCTAATCATCGCGACATGTTGGCCACACACAGTCAATTCCCACCATCAGTGATAAGCCAACTATGAAGAAGTCATGGAATTCAAAGCACCCTCTCAATCGTACCTTTGACATGAAAAATTATAATAACTATCTGACTCGCGGACGTCCACACTCAACTATAGCTCCCGCACTGATCACTCTAATCATCCACTCCCTCCCTTGACGAAACACTTCCCATTCAGATTTGAGAAGAAAAAAAAACCCTCAATCCCATATGATCCAAGCCAGAAAACCCCTAATAGCAATTAGCAATTAGGGCTAATTTCTTAAGATTCGAAAGGAAAGAAAAAACATGATCCTACTTTAAAAGGGTATATTTATACCCATGATTCAAGGACACTTCTATAGAGGGTAAACGATGTCGCCTTCTAACAAATGTCATTGAATTTTACATTATGATCCTTACAATGACATTTTTTATAAGCGTCAATGAATCAGTGTCATTATTTTGAATTTTTGTAGTAGTGAATTATGCTCTAAATTTTGCATTAAAGCTTGCCTTAAATTCTTCTTTTGATACTTGGTAAACCCTTATCAAAATATCATCCATTTTAAAACCTACACCCCTATCTAAACCCTTATATATTTTTATCTCAAACTTTAATAATATCCTAAAAATATTTTTTAAAATTTTTATAAGTTTAAAACAATCGTTATATTTTTATATATCTTTTTATTATTGATAATTATGTATAAGATATGAATATTAAAATAAATTGTTGAATGCATTTTAATTAAATAATTTGTGATTTTAGTGTTTAATATATCTCATTTATCATGTCATAAAAATTATTATAATTTCACTTTTATTTCATTTATATTTATCCATTTAGTTTTGTTTGCTTAAATATATAATAATAATACTAATATATATCATTTTTAAATACATTTAAATAAAATAAATAATTTATATTTATAGAATGAAATCAATTATTCGTTATATTTATATATTTAAAATCAAAGTATTAATATATACATTACATTTATAAAATAACATTTTTACTTATTTTATTTAAAATTATAAACAATTTTAATGAATTTTAAATAATTTAAATTTTGCAAAACCCGGGAAGAATTCTAATTTTTTGAAAAATGATAAAATGGTAATTTCGGTCAAAATCAAGAATTTTTCTAGATCTCGGATGACAAAACGGACTTCACCGTTGGAATCGTCTCATGAAATCTAGCTACCACGTCGAATTCCAAGACAGCCAGAATTTCATGTCTTTCGAGGCACCTGGTGTCGGGTGCCATATGACGGCTTGTGAAATGCATGTGATGTGACAAAAGTCACCTACTACATGTACCCATGTGACACATGTTGCATGATTAGTGAAAGAATGGAGATGAATGGCTTAGATTGAGCCATGTGTCAAAAAGGCCTTTTAAGTCAAATTAAAGGGATAATGAGGGAATTAAGTGAAAAGATTTAAGAGACCCGGGAAGAGATCCCAAATTTCTGTGTGGGTGTAAGAGACTTGGGGAGATATCCACGAATTTACGTATTGGTGTAAGATGCAGGGAGCTATCCGATTTACGTGTAGGTGTAAAGGACCGTGGAGATATCTGAAATTTCTGTATGGATGTAAGAGGCTCACAGTGTAGGCCGAAAAGTTCTGTTGCCCGAGAGATGAAAACACACGGTCATAGTTATCACGTAGACTTAGAATTGGGTGATAAGAGTCGGGAGTGACTCGAGATTTAGTTGCTCGAATTGCATTGGGCGTGGTGAGCGAAATAAGGCTGATATATCGGATGTCATTCATGACATGGACTAGGTTATTGGTCATTGGATTGTCGGTGATTGTGACCTTGGGAAGGTCAGCGTTTACACACCAAGCAGGGGTTGTGTAGGGTTACATGTTGTGTGGATTATATACAAGTGTTAAGGGACATGCTGCGAGCATGTGTCCTGGATCATAAGGGTAGGCAGGAAGGCATTTGCCCAGTGGAATTCGCTGCAATGACGGTTATCATCTTGGTATACGAGGATGACACCATATGAGGCATTGGCAGCAGGAGGCCATGTAGATCAGATTATGTTGAATAGGGTGGGAGAGAGCTCCATCATTGGATGATCGGTCCTGAACACCTCAGAGAGGTGAGCTTGATGGCGACTTCTTCTCACGGCTCGAGCCGGCGAGAGCTAGCTATCTCTTGAATGTCTGACGTCGACCCTTAGAGTTTGAGGTTGGTGATCCGCGTCTTCTTGAAGGTGATGCAAGAGGGAAGTAGTTAGGTTTGGCAAATTGGGACACTATGCGAGAAGGTTGTCGGCCCTTGAATGCTCGAGAAGGGTAGGCAGCATGCAGGTTGGCTGCCGCCCGACGTATTCGGGTGTCCACGAGGTATTTCCGTCTCCATGCTCGGAGTATACTCTAGATCCATCGGGTGTAGTGGATTTGGGAGATTGAGGTTGACACCGATGGGACCGAGGAGGGACCAGTGTGCATTTTTGGATAGCGGAAGTGATGGGTTTTGCGACCAGGGCCGTGAAATTTAGTGAGAGTGTTATGGCAGCACTTAGTGGAGTGGAGAAGTCAGCGTGGGAGGCCTTGATGACGATCGCGGGCCACCTATCCCTTCTTGTTTAGGGATGAAGGTGCGTGGTTTAGTCGTTTAATATTTAAATGACTAGTTTACATGCATGGTAGAGTGCACGTTGTATATGCATGTGTTTAGTGAATGATTGTGCGAGAATTTGAATGAAATTCCTTTTAAGAGGAGAATAGAAAGACCGAAAGAAGAATTCAACTTTCGAAAAATGGCAAAAATCGTAATTCGGTAAAAATCAAAATTTTCTATATCTCGGATAATGAAAGGACTTCAGATTTGGAATGGAATCTCGCGGAAATCAGCTACCACGTCAAATTCCGAGACATACGGAATTCGCACGTTTTTCGAGGCACTGAGTGTCGGGTGCCGTAAAACGACATGTGATGTGACAAAAGTCACCTACTACATGTACACATGTGACACATGTTACATGAGTAGAGAGATGATGGAAATGGACAGCCTAGATAATGCCAAGTGTCAAAAATCTAGAATAAGGGACATTATGGGAATTATTTGGAATGTAAATGATAATGGGACAAAACATGAATAGTGACCTTCTCCCTTTTGAAGACCAAAAGATGCAGTGGCTGAGGGAGGACGTGCAGTGGCTGAGAATGGTGGTTTTTAGAGAGAGAATGTGTCCTTCTCTCTCTGGGATTCGAGCTGTCGGACCTTCGGTTTTCGCGAATTAAGAAGGAGAGAAGTTGCTCTCTGTGACGGGGACTGCGCGTGGGCACCAGTTTGGTGGAGTTCCGACAGCTCAAGGGTGGGGATCTTTCCGCACTTGTGTTAATCAGTTTAGAACCATGTCAATGGTTAGGAGCGGTCTGAAGAAGCTTGTTTTTGGCAGTGTGCTCGGTCTCAAAGCTTTGAGGCAGAAGTGGAGAAAATTCTGTTGGTGGGTCGTAAAGCGGTAGCTTAGGGTTTTTATTGTTCATGTGAATAGTGACACGAAATTATATTTTTATGTGAAAATATGTTTGGTTGAGTGATTCAAATTGAATTGCTCGTGTTTGTTAATTAGCCCATGTGAGCTAATTTTGGTGTAATTGATGGTGAATTTGCATAACATGTTTTATGTGGTTAATTATGTTAATATATATGCATGTGAATATATTAGCATGAATATCTTGGAATTGGCATCATGCATCCCATATGCACTGGGGCACCCTAGAACAATAGGAGTGAGTGCATGAGGTGGTTTCGTGAGAGAATTGTTTCAGAGGGTTGACTAACAAAATAGATTATCGGAGTCGGTCCACTATTTATATCGGAGGGTTGTCCACGGTTAAAAACAAATACCTTTGTTTGGAAATGGTTCTCATACTTGACAACTTGCATGTGTGAGGGAGTCGTTGATGATTTCGGAAGGATATGGGATAAATTGAGTCACATTCTCATCCATCTTTGTGGCCCTTAAAACCAGGTGTCAGATTAACTTCTTTAGTCAACCGCGAATACAAATGGAGAGTCGGGTTCTTGTGCCATTTAAATCGAGGCGAGTCTCGGCTGTACGGGGAGCTCTACCCAAATACATAACCTGCATAACCTGTCCCAAACAATCCAATATATGCAATATATATCCCAACATGAGTAAAATTGCCTCTTGGGCTCATAAACCAATACTCATAAAAACATACCAACTATTCTCCAATTATCTCCCAATAATTCCATAGTTGATTACACTTTATTTTATACAGACATATATTAAAATCTACGATTCTAGCATGTTATGTCCCAAAAGTATCAAGCCACAAACCGGCTTCTTCAAAATCAACCTCAAAATGAGATGTCTCCTTGGCGCTCCTTGGCACGAAAAATAAAGGGTCCCACGGCGAAGTGACTAAAGCTCGGTAGGAGAATGCATGCAAGTGGGCTACTCACCACCTAAGTGGAGTACAATATGCTCCAAATTAAACACACACTCAAGTAAATACATGATCCTACTTGAATGTCTACATGATTACCCCGTATCCGCGAGTCTCACCAACTCACTCACACACTAAGCCATGTAGAGAAAATAATCATTTTCAAAACAAAACTTTTGTTCTTGAAAATATACGAAAATATTCGGTAAATAATAAGGACTACTCAGAGGTGAATCGGTTGAGGTGAGCTTCAAAGCAGTCATGGTCCTCATCGAAATGATCTGTTGGCCCATCTCCCAGCAATTCTCGAGGAATATCATCCTTTGAAATTCCTTCCTTTACGCAACCATATCCGTTTTTATAAAAATACCTTGTCATGCACTCACACCTAACTCTAGGTTACCCAGTGCATATGAAAATGCATTATGCCATTTTCAAAATCATTTACACAATATGTCAATATGCATATTTCAATCAACTACAATTACACTCATGTAATTTAACACATCCTCATCACGAAAATGTATAGCTCACTTGAGCAACTCATAATCATCTCCAAACATACTCACAATTATATTCCATATAATTGGCTTGTCCTAATTTTCATTCCCGATGCTTTATCACATACACAATTTATATTAGTATAATTGTGACCTCATCATTAATCCTCATTAAGCATTAGCTTTGTGATTTCTACCACACCACCAACTCAAGCCCATTCATTTTATACCATTTCAAGCACACAACACATGGACAATTCTTATCCATTTCACAAACGGAATTGTTTTTGAGTCCCAGCAAAATGGTGTTTGTCAGGGCAGCCCACACTTCCTCACCGGTTCCTCTTGGTGGAACCGATTTCCATTCCCATTTCCGGTCTCCTAATCACCAAAATAGAATTTATTCCATAAATTACCATATAACGCGGTCGGTCCCAGCCGGCCTGGGCGCGAGAATGTCAAAAAAATCTCTGGTCGGTCCCATGTTTTAGGCGGAATTAAACACCATTCCCGGCATTTTCTCATATCAAGCATGCATTTAAAGCAATTTTGGTGAAATAAAAACACCCAAACAGCCCCTAATTTCTGGGCAGTCACGGATGGGGGAAAAATCCCCAAGAAATTCTAACAATTCGGTCCCATGTTTTGGGACCGATCAAACGGCCCCTCACGGCCTCAAACTAACCGAAACATCGAAAAACCCTTAAAAATGGGAATAAAACGCAAGTAGGGAGAAAATCCTACCTCTTGGAGTTGTCAAAGCTTCGTAATTCGAGTCCACGCGTGGTAACGCGTGAAGCGTTTTCACCTTCTTGCTCCACGTCGAAATCCAACGATTAGATTTCATTGATCTTAGAGAGAAAGCACCCCTCTCTCTCTAAAACTCTCTCAAACCCAAAGCTCAACTGCGTCCGAATGGCATGCGTTTTGCCTCTCCATTTGGTTTAATGAAGATGATCACTATTCCTTAATTTGGCACCTAGTGACTTAAGATCAAATCTCATAATGCCCATTATGTCCCTCTTTTACCCGGGTGATGTTGGCGCTCACGCCGGCCGTCGATTTCATCGTTTCTCTGTTCGTACCACTTATGGTACATGAGTACATGCTATTGTGCCTTTGATCGCATCGAAAATCGATTCTGGCACGAAACGATACTCGAAAAAAAGTGCCAGCTCCGTGTCTCGGCAAATTCGCAGTACTGCGTGCTAGCTAGATTCGGCGAGGCCGATTCCAACGGTGTAATCCGTTTCGTCATCCGAGATCCCTAGAGAATTAATACGGATTTTTAACCGTAATTACAATTTATAATCAAAGTGGTTTTTCCCTTATTCGAGAAATTGGAATTTCTACCGGGTCTTACGCATGTCGTAGACATTGGTAGGTTCATGTAATTGCTTGAATGTGATTGTTTGCCATGCATGTGCACTTAGGTGAGGAAGTAACCCGGGTAGGAAATTATCTCTTGGGCTTTACTCCTGCAGCCGGATCATCATTTAGTGCGAGGGAGCGATCGGAAGCGGTGCTTTCATTAGGAGCCGTGTGAGAAAGAAAGTCTCGGGTTGTGGCTTTAGTGGTTATTTTGTATACATGTATTAAAATTCTAGATTTAATATATGTTGTATTAAAGTAATCTAAAACTCTTAGTGCATGATGTATATTTGGTTGGGATATTTATTTTGTGAGTATTGATGCAGGGGCCTAAGTGGCCATTATTTTACTCGTATGTGGACCCTGTGTGGTCATTGTTGATTATTAGGACAGGTTGTACCTTGGGTAGAGCTCCCTGTACAAAGGAGACTCTGCCGTTTTTACCGTCAGTGGGGTCGGGTTGCGGGCATCACAGTATTACGTGGTTTGACGGGTTGTCAGCGGACACTGATTTTGGGGGCGTCCGACTTCATCTTAACAACTCATTTCTTTGGAAGCGGGCAGTGAGGGGGAGAAACTAGTTTTAGTGAGAGAAAGAGCAACTTCTCTCTAGATTTCCGACGGGCGGTGGTTCTCGTCGGGCCGAAGCATAAAGTTGATCGTTCGCGAGGGCTACGGCGTGGACACCGATTTTGTGGAGTTCGGTGACTCAAGTAGGGGTCTTCTCCTGGTTTATTCTTTGGCTAGAGCCATTTTAATGGATGGGGATTTGTTAAGGCACGGATGGCGCGTTTTCGATCTGAAATATTTGGACCGGTAAAAATCCCTAGTGTGGTGGGTGACGGTCTTCAGACCTAGGGTTTCACTATTCACGTGATTTGTATGTTGCTCAGGTGATTCAAAATGAATTGCTTGAATTGTTTATTAGCCCATGTGTGCTAATTTTGGTGTTATTGCTATGAATTGAATAACATGATGTTGTGAGTTAATTTATGTTAGTATATGCATGATTTATATATTAACATGGTGTTTTGGAAATGCATAATGGAAATTTCCATATGCCTTGGAGCACCCTAAAGTGGTAGGTGTGAGTGCATGACATGAAAGAAAATGAAAGAAAAATGAAAATGGTTATGAAAGGAATTTCAAGGAAGATTTTCCGAAGAATTGTCTTGGAGAGTTGTCCAACAGTTCATCTCGAAGGCGGACCCATGACTGTTTCGGAGAATTACCCAGCAATTCACCTTGAAGGTTGTCGATAGATTTTACGAAACTTCAGTAGTATGTTTTGAGAACAAAAAAAAAAAACCTTTTGTGTTGAAAACAGTGTTTTTCTCACATTTGGGCGGCGTGCGTGAGGAGTCGATGGGGGCTCGAGAAGTGGGAAAGGGTGAATCGCATTCTCATCCATATCATGTAGACATTCAAGTAGGATCATGTATTTTCTTAAGTGTGTTTGGTTGCCATTACATGTGCACTTAGGTGGGGAGTAACCCATGTAGGAGATTATCACTACTGAGCATTGCTCACCCTGTCGAGGGATCATTATTTCAGGTACAGGGAGTGTTCGGGAAGACGGTGCTCATTAGAGGCCGCTTTTGAGAAGAAAGTCGACATGTGGCTTTGGTAGATACTTTTGTATAACATGTATTAGAATTTTAAATTTTAATATATGTTTGTATTAAGAGTGATGTATTAACTCTTGAACTATGGCAATATAGTTGGTTGGATATATTTTTAGTGAGTATGGATGTATGGGCCAATGTGGCCATTTTACTCATGTATGGGTCTCATTGTAACACCCCAAATCCCGGGGGTCCGTTGACAACCCATCAACCCGTGGAAAACCCATGTCTCATATCATAAGACTCATACATGAGTAAAAATTGCCACTTTGACCTATACATCACTACTCACCAAAATATCAGCAACTATATTACCATAGTTTTAAAGAGTTATTACATCACTCTTAATACAAACATATATTAAACTTAAGAGTTCTAATACATGTTTTACAAATTTACATATCAAAGCCACAACCCGGCTTTCTTCTCAAAAGTGGCCTCTACTGAGCGCCGTCTTCCCAAACACTCCCTGTACCTGAAAGGGGAATGCCACGTAATGATAATCTCCTACATAGGTTACTCCCCACCTAAGTGCTCATGCAATGACACACCAAACATTCAATTCACATTTCATACAATCCATGTTAATATACTAAGCATGCATATATTAACAAAACTTACACATGTTATTCATTCGTAGCAATAACACAAAATTAGCTCACATTGGCTAATCAACTATTTAATTTCCAATGGTTCACACACAATTATATTTCATATAATTCAAACATCATGTTAACACATAAAATTCCATGCATTAACATATTGTTTGCCACACAATTCAAGTCATTCATTTTAAGCAAATTTTATGCAAATAACATATGAACGTTTTTTGTCCAACCAAGCAAACCGGGACTGTTTTTAACAGTCTCGAAAATAGTGCATGGGTTGTCCGTGGATAGCCCCCTCCTCAACCTCGGTTCCATTTTTTTTTTTTAACCAAAATCCATGGTCATTTCGGCGGCAAACAACACAATTTACACACAAACAACGCATATGGACCAATAACAGTCCGTAAATCTATCCCGGGACTGCCCAAAATAGTCCCAAATTTCCATCATTTCGGTCCCAAGTTTTAGGACCGACCAAACGGCCACTCACGGCCTCACACCACCCAAACCATTAACAAGGCTCTTAAACCGAAAAATAAACCGAGTAGGAGAAGACCCCTACTTCTCGGAGTTGTCGAAACTCCACAAAACCGGTACCCATGCATAGCCCTTGCCGTGGGGAGCAACTTTGCTTCTTGCCTCATCGGAAACCGACGATCCTGTAACGTCCCGTCCCATCCCGAGAGAGTGTACAGTACATGTAACTGTAGGGGCGCATATGTGCACCAAGTGCCATTGTAGTATTTTGGGAGTTGTTATATTGGATGAAAATATGAAATGATAATTTACTAAACCCGGAATATGATACTAGAAGAAAGGGTAAAATTGTAATTGCCAAAAAGGATATGAAAACCATAAAATGAAAGATGATGGGCCATCATATAATTAACAAGAGTTGATTTGCAATATTAAAAGGATGAAGGACTTAATTGCAATAAGGAGAATTAAGGGAGTATAAAAGGAAAGGAGACAAACAAAATGTCTCATTTGTCTCAAATTTAATTTCAGAGACCTTGGCAGAAGTAGGAGAGGAGAAGAAGGAGAAAGAAGAGGAAAAAGAGGAGAAGAGAAGAAGGAGAAGGAGAAGAAAGACCAAACCAAAATTATGTTTTCATCTTGAAACCATGGGTATTTTAGTTCTAAGGATTTAGTTAGGAGATTTGTTCCTTCTTTCTGGGTTTTTATGGAAGATCACCCAAACCTGATTTGTTGGAGTTTGTGGGTAAAACCCCAATTGGTGTAAAATAAACCGGAATCATCATATTCACGGTTTCCTGGGTGGTGGACCGGGTTTGAAATTTGCAGAGTTCTTGGATTTTCACCTAGGGTTTTGTGGTATGAGGTTCCAAACCACCAATACAAGTATTATGGAGTTGTTTTTGGATGAATTCCATGATGAATTTTGAGGTATTATGGGTTAGAGAAGTTGTATGAAGATAATTGGTACCAAAGAGGGAAAAAAGAAACATTTCTGAGCAAAAATTTCGAGATGTGCCGGTGCAGAAACGGAGTTGTGGGTGCAGGTCAACGGAATACAATCGTGCCGGTGCGGTCGGAGTACCGATGTAATGCCCATAATGTCAGGTGTGTATTTTTGTATAATTAAGCCTAAATTCACACACCGATTGCATAGGAACTTTACTAAATGATTAAGAGAGATTTCAAATAAGATTGGAACTCGACGAAAAACGTAGCGTACCTCGCCGCCTCGGCGATGTTCGTTGAGTGTGAATAAATGCTAGTTGTGGAGTGCGTTAAGTATTACGTTATACGTAGGCGATTAATTGTTCGCCCTATTCGTTTGAGTGTGTAAGCTAAAAGCAAAGACGGGAAAGTAGAGGAGTCGTGCTCAAGCTTAG
The DNA here is from genome assembly GCA_016808115.1 of Tetrastigma voinierianum. Lineage (NCBI taxonomy): Eukaryota > Viridiplantae > Streptophyta > Magnoliopsida > Vitales > Vitaceae > Tetrastigma > Tetrastigma voinierianum. The sequence continues at coordinate 76,585 of JAEQBH010007840.1, read as the reverse complement.
TAAGCAGAAAAGGTGAGTGTTCTAAACCTATTTTTTCAAATACTAGTGTATTATTATAAACTGTTTTACACTGGTATTCAAATGGTTTTGATTGTAAACCATGTTTGAAAAGCAAGCAACAAGTTTAGCAAGCAAGTAAATGGTTTTGATTTTAAACCATATGTGAAAAGCAAATAAGTAATAATTTTGATTTATTCAACCATACTTTTAAAGAGTAAAGCAAGTAATGGTTTTAAATTGTAAAACCATATTTCAAAGAGCAAGTAAGCAAACAATGGTTTTGAATTATTAAACCATGTTTCAAGCAAGCAAATGGTTTTGAATTATTAAACCATGTTTCAAGCAAGTAAGCAAGCAAATGGTTTTGAATTATTAAACCATGTTCAAGCAAGCGAAGCAAAGAATATTTGCGAAAACGTGCCTGCTAAAATCCCTAGTTTTAAGCAAACATGCGGTCGGAGGTATTCCCGTACGTGTATGGTGGTGTTAGGCTATCATTCATGCATTTTAGATTTACGGTCGGCAAGAGCTTAAGGTCATGCATCATGGCATTTTAAAGGAGACCATGGCGCGTCTTTGGAATATATAGAGTTATAGCGTTAACTTTAAATTATGACTGATGAAACCGGGTCAATTCCACCATATTCTTAGGAAAATGTGGAGTGAAGTGTGCCGGGCCCTTCCACCTAGGTGGCGGACCGGTCAGACCACCGGCACGGTCGATGCCCGGGCTCCCGTCTGGGTGCAATGACGGAAAGGCCTCCAGTGGTTGATGATTTATAAACATGACAGTTTTGAAAAAAATCAACCACTGGTGCACGGTTGAGCCCAGGCTCCCGTGTTTATAAAAAGTTTTATAAACTTTTTAAAGCAAGAGATTTGAGAAAAGTTTTATAAACTTTTAAAAGCAAGCAAGTACAGAAAGTTTTAGAAACTTTTAAAGCAAGAGGTTTATAAAAAGTTTTATAAACTTTTAAAGAAAAGCAAGGTAAATCAAGCAAGCAAGAGATTTGAGAAAATTTTTATAAACTTTTAATGGCAAAATAAATGCTTAAACAAGGCTTAAAATATCTTGTAAAGAGTGTTTTACGAGTTTTAGATGTTTTTAGAGAAAAAGCAAACATTTTTGATAAAGCATGCACTCCACTGACTTTCGTTTGGCTCATTATTTTTGTGTTTAAAAACTATTTTCAGTGTCTGAGGCACTGGGGCCTTCATTGATTAGATTCTCGACATTTGTACAAGTGCTATAATTAATAACATTTTGTAAGGATATACTTTGAAATTGTATATTGGAACATATGTATGTACATAGTGTAGTTTCATGGAAATGGGTTGGGTTGCTGGTTGCCATATTTGGGAAAAATGTAAGCTGTGTATACAGGATTTGGAATTACCCTATATGTGTAGTCATCTTTGCCGAGTTTTACCGGCTGTAAGATTTTACAAAATCACATGTTAGAAAAGAAAATTTTATAGGAGGTTTTAGCGAAATGATATAACTTTCTTCGCTAGGAATTTACAGTCGTTAGAGATAGCAATTTGAGGATTTTAATAGATTAGCGGCACACACGCCCTTTAGTAGAGGGGGTGGGGGTGTGTCAGATCCGATCGCTAGGAAATTTATAAAGGAGTTTGAGCCTCTCTCTCTAAAATTTCCTTCCTTTCTCTCTCCTTCTTTTTCTCTCTCCAAGTGCCACTCCCTTTTCGTCCGATCGGTTTGGGAGAGCTTGAGTTAAGGACTTGTCCTCTCATCTGCAATGTCACCTTCTATTGGTTGAGAGGATTACACGCATGCTCTTATCCTCTTTGGATTTTCCTTTAGTGCGTGATGCCATGTGTCACCCATGGCCCACACGCCAGGCTTCATGTTTGACTAAATTCTACACATGACCATTAACACTCTTGAGCCACTCAAAATGTGTCGAAGTGTCGCATTACCCGGGTTACTTACCGAAAAAATGAAAGTGCTGCGTGGAATTGTGAAATTGATAGTAGCTAGATTTCGTAAGACGATTCCAACGGTGAAGTTCGTTTCGTCTTTCGAGATCTAGAAAAATTCCGGATTTTGATCGAAAATTACCATTTTACCCTTTTTTTTAGAAAATTAGGATTTTCTCGGGGTTTCACACTCATGACATGAGACACAGGTATTCCGCAGGTTGACGGTGGTCAACGGGACCCCCGGGATTTGGGGCGTCACAAATTTATTGATATTTAGGTAAAAATATCCACCGATATATCTCCGATATATCGCATACATTCCTTATATCTCCGATATCTCCAATATATCCGTTGAAACCAATATTTTAATCCTTAAGTAAAAGTAAGAGAATGAAGGAAAATATGTAATAAAATTTAAAAAAAAATGACATAAAATTTAATTCTTTATTAAATTTGTGAAAAAAATATAATAAAATATGGGAAGACATGAAATAAGATTGAAAACATGTAAAAATATAACATAAAAAGGGATTTAGTAAAATGGTTAGAAAAACTTATATTAAAAAACTTAAGATTATAGGTTCAAGGTAGTTATTTTTAGTTATTAAGGGATAATTATTTGTCCCATAATATGAGAAAAACACAATAAAAATGTCACATCCAAATATTACCTAGCTAGATTAGGACTATGTGCGAAAGACATATTTTCCCACTACAAATCAATGCTTACTACATTATAGTTAAAGTATTTATTTTAATTTTTTTTTTTTACTTTTTTATTATAATGTTGTAGTATTATGTTATTTTAGTCTAATTCTTAAACTTTGAACAAGAGAAACATTCTTATTTTAAAATTTAAAAAATTTTGAAAATAATTTTTAAGATACGATATGATTTTTCACATTTCTGAGAATGTTACTTTATATATATTTTTGATATCGGAATATTTACTTTTATATTTAAATAAATAAATAATTTATATTTATAAATTAAATCAATTATTCATTATATTTATATATTTAAAATCAAAGTATTAATATATACATTATATTTATAAAATAACATTTTACTTATTTTATCAAATTTTAAAAATTATAAACAATTTTTTAATGAATTTTTAAATAAATTATATTTTATTGATATTTATGTAAAAATATATAGATATATACCAGATATATCGAATATATATCTACGATACATTACATTATGGATATCGAGAAAAGTAAGTATTAATATATACATTACATTTATAAAATAACTTTTTTACTTATTTTATCAAATTTTAAATAATTTATATTTTATTGATATTTATGTAAAAATATTGTAGATATATCTTGATATAGCGGTGAAATTGATAATATCGAAGATATCAAATATATATCTCCGATTCATTACATTATCGGATATCAGAAAATCGAAGTATTAATATATACATTACATTTATAAAATAATTTACATATCTGATCAAAATTTAAAATTATAAACAATTTTTAATGAATTTTAAATATTTATATTTTATTGATATTTATGCAAAAGCCATCACAATCTATCGATATATATATGATATATCCATAAATTTCAATCTGGGGTATCTCCGTTGAAACCGATATGTTAATTCTTGAGTAAAGGTAAGAGAATGAAGGAAAATATGGAATAAAATTTGTGAAAAAATGACATAAAATTTAAGTCTATTAAATTTGTAAAAAAAAATAGAATAAAATATGAGAAGGCATGAAATAAGATTTAAAACATATAAAAATATAACATAAATAGGGATTTAGTAAAATTGTTAGAAAAACTTATATTTAAAAACTTAAGATTATAGGTTCAAGGTATTTATTTTAGTTTTTTTTTTTTTAAAGTATTTATTTTTAGTTATTGAGGATAATTGGCCCCTTTAATATGAGAAAAACATAATAAAAATGTCGCGTCATGTCATAGAACGTATTTCACCAACAAATCCAACGTTTACTATATTATAGTTATTTAATTTTTAATTTTTTTTTTTTACTTTTTTATTATAATGTTGTAGTATAATGTTATTTCAGTCTAATTCTTAAACTTTGAACCAGAGAAACATTCTTATTTTAAAATTTAAAAAATTTTGAAAATAATTTTTAAGATACGATATGATTTTTCACATTTCATGCAAGGAATGTTACTAAATATATATATATATATATATATATATATATATTTTGATATAAATGTTACTTTATATATTTAAATAAATAAATAAGAATTTATATTTATAGAATGAAATCGATTATTCATTATATTTATATATTTAAAATCAAAAGTATAATAATCACGTTATATTTATAAAAATAACCTTTGTACTTATTTTATCAAATTTTAAAATTATAAAACAATTTTTAATGAATTTTAAATAGTATATTTTATTGATATTTATGCTTAAAAATATCATGGAGTATATCTAGATATATCGGATATATATATCTCGATACATTACATTATCGAATATTGGGAAAATCAAGTATTAATATATACATTACATTTATAAATTAACATTTTTACTTATTTTATCAAATTTTAAAATTATAAACAATTTTTAATGAATTTTAAATAATTTATATTTTATTGATATTTATGTAAAAATATTCACCGATATATCGGTGACATTGAAGATATCGAAGATATCAAATATATATCTCCGATTCATTACATTATCGGATATTAAACGTCGATATTAATATATAATTCGTTTATAAAATAACATTTTTACATATCTTATCAAAATTTAAAATTATAAACAATTTTTAATGAATTTTAAATAATTTATATTTTATTGATATTTATGTAAAAATATCCACGGATATATCTTCGAGAAGGCATGAAATAAGATTTAAAACATGTAAAAATATTTAATTTTTAATATTTTTTTTACTTTTTTATTCTAATATTGTAGTATTATGTTCTTCCAATTTAATTCAATCAGACTTTTTTTTTTTATAGAAACATTCTTATTTTAAAATTTAAAAAAAAAATTAACATAATTTTTAAGCTACTAATATATATTTTTTGAAGGGAATGTTTCTTTTTTTTTGTTTGGCAACCGTATAGGATATATTTCCTATTACATAAATTCAAGCTTATAAAACCCAGTCGTGTTCAGTACTGATTTCGTACACTTTCCTGCCATAACTCGAACTCGAATCCGGCGGTGGTTGAGAAGAGGCCCAACATTGAATTGTTGGCCGACGATGCAGACGTTTCTCCGATCAACGGTGTTGCAAGAGATGATAGGCTCACCGGAGAGAGTGGCAAGGACATGAGCCATTCAATAGGGAGAAACAATTCTTGATAGATCAAGAGATGTTGACGTTTGACTCCCTCCTGTAGACGCCTTCCCTGCCTGCCCTGAAGCCATTGCTGCCCTCTCCATCTCTCAATTCCTCAAAGCTAACATCCCACTCGCTCCGACTCGGTGGGTTCGTTCTTGATATGGGTTCCACCCACTTGATTGATTTATTTACGGCGACTTTGGGGTGCCATCTATGTCTCTTCACTTCCAGCTGCTCGTCTTGGTTTCCTCTTGCATCTTCAGTTCCTCCAACAGTCATCAGGGCCCCGGATATCGATGGAGTTCAAGGACTTTCCGGATGCTGAGTTGGAGGTTCGAGTTATGTAGAAAACTCCGGTTCCAGGCAAGATCTTCCCTTCTTTTTTGTTTGACAAGGAAGACGGTGGAGTCTGGATCTGGCCAGGAGATACAGACAAGTCAAGTCAAGGGTATTATAGTAAATACATTTGTTATGCTATTCGATCCTTTTCTGGCACTACGCTACCTCCGCCCTTGGACCAATCGTCAACGCCCAAACGGGATTTGGTGAGGATCAGGCCATCAAGAGGTGGCTTGATGATCAGCCGCCATCATGAGTGGTATTCCTGTGCTTCAGGAGCATGGGAGCCTTCGATGTGGATCAGATCGAGTCAAACGTCGACATCTCTTGATCTATCAAGAATTGTTTCTCCCCTATTGAATGGCTCATGTCCTTGCCACTCTCTCCGGTGAGCCTATCATCTCTTGCAACGCCATTGACCGGAGAAACGTTTGCATCGTCGGCCAACAATTTGATGTTGGGCCTCTTCTCAACTACGACGGACCTCCGCCTCATCGTCGGATTCGAGTTGTCGAAGGCGACATGACTAGAGTAGAAATTCGAATTTCAAAGGGGGCTTGACGGGAAGAAAACGAAACCCTAAGTTATCGAAAAAAAAAAAAAAAACAAGAATCGAAAAGAAAGTGTACTACGAGATCTGTAAAAACTATGAATCGAAGGGACTCAATACACAGTTGTCAAAACATTCTTCTTTTTTTTTTTAGTCATTAATGTTTTTAGTTTCAAAAATAGAAAACATTCCAACATTCGGAATGTTTTTAATCGTTACTGTAAAAGGTTATTTTATAAATGTAATATATATATTAATAATTCGATTTTCCGATATCCGATAATGTAATGTATCAAATATATATATATATACACGATATATCGATAAATATTTTTATATAAATATCAATAAAATATAAATTATTTAAAATTCATTAAAAATTGTTTATAATTTTAAATTTTGATAAGATAAGTAAAAATATTCTTTATAAATATAATGTATATATTAATACTTTGATTTTAAATATATAAATATAATGAATAATTCATTTCATTACATAAAATATAAATTATTTATTTTATTTAAATGTATTTAAATTTTATTTATTTATTTAAATATATAAAAAGTAACAATCCGATATATATATATATATATATATATATATATATATATATATATATATATATATATATATATATATATATATATATATAAAGTAACATTTCTTACATGAAATATGAAAAAATCGTATAAATGTGTGAGGCTTCACGAAGTCGCGATCGGTGACGTCAGATGGTGATCGACTGTCAGTATCATGAATGACATCCAGTATCTGACGCGTAAATTTAGCAATGATGAAATTTCGAAGGGTATTGAATCACGAAGTCATTCATTTCTATCATTCTACATTTCTGAAATTACGTGATAACCATGACGTGTGTTTAAATGCGAGTTCTTTCACGACTCACATCATTTCGGCTAAGTCTACGTGATATTATTTATGCATGATAGGTTTTTCAATAAAAACAAAAGCAGTTGTGTTGCCGCGTGGAGCAAAGCGAGTTTTTTGAGTTATATATTAAAACTTCGTTTATGGACTTATCGTGGAATGAGAAAATGGTAGGCCTCGCCTTGAAAATTGGCCAAAGCCCGATTTCGGTGCAAATCGATGGATTTGTCACTCACGTGCGTGAATAAACTCGAAACAAATTTGGTTTTGCCCAACCACCTGCCCCCGTAAGCTTAGATAAAACCCCTTACTAAGATTTAAATCAAAACAACCAAAGTCATAAAAACGCAATAAATACAAAACCGTTTGATTTTGAATTCAAATTCTAATAACTAAATGTGCATTTAATTCATAACGGTTTTAATTATTACAATTAATTTTTCATTTAATTCGTAACGTTTGGCATTAATTATTACAATTAATTTTGTATTTAATTCGTAACGTTTCAAATTAATTCTTATTCTTAATGGCCAACGGCCATAATTTTACCTATAAATTCAATGAGTTCTAAGTTTGAAACATACTTTTTCAAACTTCTTCTTCCTCGCAATCCTCAACTCGCTCTCACTCGTTGTTCCTATTCCGTAGCTCATCTTCCTCGCTCTGAAGAACTATTGCATCCTATGGATCTTCTTCATCCTATTTTCCTCCTCTACTAGTACCGCTTCCTTGTCGCTCTCGACCTGCACTTCCCTTGCCTCAAGGATCGCAACTCGGGGAAATAAATTTCTATGACAAAGGTTATACACACCCCGCCCTCAATTACGTTCTTAGATCACCGTGATTCCAAATATTGTTTCATGTGCATACTACTTGCTGGCGACCGCCGCCGCTCCACACCACTGCACATGGCCGCATTCTAGTGCAGCCACTGCTCTCTATATGGCTTGAAATAATCTCCTCGAAAGACGACGGCTGCTTTGGGCCTGTTCAAGAATTTCGCACAAGCAGACTGGCCCAATTTTCTATCATCATAATCTTGCAGTGCGTGTATTTATCTACTGCTTATGTGACGGTGACTCACATTACAAGCAGCCGACGCGACGTATCTTAAACCAAAGAACACCTTTCACCCACTTTCGTATAAAGACTTGGGAAAAACTCAAGACTTTCAGAATCGAGATAATGATCCAGCCCGTGTAGTCCTTCCCAAATGAAGTATGCTTTAGACATCTTGGAAGAACTCCAGATGTTAGATCAGAACCGACAGACACCCTGGGCTGATCCTAATGTCAAACTTGTACCAAGATAGAGGGAGTCTTTAGGAGATTCTGGGAGATATCGATGACTTGTAGGTAAACTAAACTAACTCACTCGACCAGACATTTCTTTTCATGTGAGTGTTGTTAGTCAATTCCTACAATCACCATGTGATAGTCATTGGGATGCTATAATCCGCATTCTTTAATATATCAAAAGTACACCAGGCCAAGGTGTGTTGTACAAGAATAGAGGTCACACCCAGATTGTTGGTTACACAGATGCAGATTTACCGGGCTCACTCATAGATACGTTCACTCTCAGTGGTACCGTGTTTTCATTGCGGTAACCTAATATCCCGAAGAGCTAGTTAAACAAGATATAATGGTCGATCTAGCGCTAAAAGCTCGAGCATCAGCTACATCCCCGCAACATGTGAACTCATACGACCGCACACCTTCTCCGTGAAATGGCATTTGGAAAGATGTACCGCATGAAGCTCATATGTGATAACCATGTTGCTTTGCATATTGCATCTAATCCAGTCTTCCATGAAAAGACCAAACACATTGAAGTTGACTATCACTTCATTATAAAGAAGATCGCTTCAAGATGTGTGGCTACTAGTTTTGTCAATTCAAATGATCAACTAGCAAACATCTTTACTAAATCTTCGTGAGGTCCTAATTAAATATATACTCAGAATGTTTTCGCAAGATACGATATATATACTCCTGAGTAAAGGGAAAGTGTTAGATATCATAGCTTTTTTTTTTTTTTCCTTTTATTTCATTTATGTATTATGGGTCCCACGAGCATATGTGTGTGTGTGTGTGTATATATATATATATAAGTCCAATATGTAATATAGTTAGTTTTGAAGATAATAAATTAAGGATTCTTTTCTCCCTCTTCTCAAGAATATTTAAATCCCTTCTCATGCTTTGTCAACACCGGGAGAACAAAGCAAGGATAAAGTAGGTATTGTGCTAAGAAAGGTAGGCCTCTACTACCTTAATACACATGGGAAGATTAATGATTCTATCTCACAAGCCCTTGTTACCCACTAACAGTAGCTCAAAAGTTGATCAAATATGGCCATAGCACAAACAATTGAGACACCCAACTTCTTTCTCTAGAAAAAAAAAATGATTCCCACATTGTAAGGCAAAACTAAATCTCATGATTTTCATAGCGAGGTTTGTGAACTTATAGAATGCGATCATGTGCTTTTTCCAATAAGAAAATAAAAAGGAAACATCTCCTTATAGTTTTACTCATTTTGATGTTTGGGGACCATTTAAAATACCAAACATTTTGAGCCCTAGATGGTTTGTTACTCTATTAATGACTCGTGATTGTACAACTTTGTTCTATCTCTATTGAAATCATAAGTTAATTCAATTTTCCCAGTATTCCAAAAGGGTATTAAAGCCAAAGTCATAGGTTTGTGCCACAAAAGCATTATGTTGGGGAAGGAATAGTTGGGATGAAATAATGCCACTCTTAAACTCAAGTCCAAGTGATGGTCGTCAAATGCTATAACAAACAGCTCGCTCTACCTCACTGACATGAATTGGATTTTCAAATTAGATACAAGCTTGATCTAAGAATAATGGTGTCAGAATTTTATTTGGTAAGAGGTCATAAGCCAAAACCTCACCACGTAAGTTTATTTCCCCAATTTGTTGGCAATTTGGTTGAAAGTCATGTGTGTGTGCACACGGCACACCTACTATTGTAAGTTTATTTCCCCAATTCATTAAGCTCACATGTACACCTAAAAAGGCTAAATGTGAAGGAAGATATTCAGAAGCATGTTATAGATTATGAACCTAAATCTTCCAAGCTTTGGATTTTGGCGAAAATCAGTTGTTCAACATGGCAAAACAACACTTTTAATCACTTAATTAAAACCCTCTAGGAACCTATGCCTTCAATCCTACAGATCATAACACAAAGAATGCCCATCACAAGGGTAAAGAAAATGAGAAACAGTAAAGCACCCTTCTTGCCAAACTAATTCTAGAAGCCCCAACCCAAACCCACTCTCCTATTACTAAACACTGCAAATATGGCAGTGAGGCAACACTGCATTCAAATAAGTAATTTATAACTCAAAATATGTAAATCAGAGTTTGGTCCAAAAATCCCAGTTGACATGGCCATAAATTCTCAAAGGCCAGTTTTAGCAAACACTTTTTCCTCCTTAAAGCACCTTTTCTCCTTGATAATTTAATTGGCAAATCAACAGAAATCCAAAACTTTTCTCCCATTAGCAAAAGCTCCTTGAAAATAAGAAGTACCACCATGGAGCATCTCTAGAATACATTTAGTGAGGAACTTAGTTTAATCAAACTAACAACCATTAATCGGGACTAAAGGAATGATGTTGGAGATCATCAAACTAAGCGCCATAGCTACTAATAAGATTTTAACAATCCCAACTTTCAATATTAAATGGTTCCATGTTCTGTTGCATTTCCAGCCAAGGGAAAGATTCACAAGCTTGCCATTTTGGCTCCACTGAAAGTGTGATAGGTACAGCAGTAGAATACCAAGAGGAGACAGAAGCCAAGTTCTCAGAAGCCTTTAGGCAAGGGTTGGACTAGGGATGAGTGGTAGCAGTAGAGTTCAAGAGACCTACTATGGCCAATAGCATTATTAGGTCCAAAGAAAAAGGCCTCCAACAAAGTAAGAGGACCAGATGGAGGAACTAGGGAAACAGTGCGGAAATGCAATTTACCAGCAGCTAAATCAAGATGATTTCCTCCATACCATTTTGGCCAATATCATAAGCAGAAATAGTTTCCGAGGAACAACAAATGGTATACATGTCATAACTCATACCAAAGTGCCTAAGGACCTATCAACCTAAGTGATAGTTTTAGATGACTGTTGGGGTGCTAATTGTTTTTCTGGTCTAGGTACCACTTAGTCAACAACTGGATCACTACCCCTAGTTCCCACCAAGAAAACACCTTGCTGACAGCAATAATGAGATGCTTCAAAATGAAAGAAAAAATGGTTTAAGACAGCAGGTTAACATAACAATATCCAGCCTAAGTAAAGTAAAATTAAGAGTAAAGAGAAAATGGTCGAAAGTTTAATGTCGGTATGACGCCCAAGGGAACCATTCAACATTATCTTGAAGAGGATATCAAAGAGGACATTGCTCACGAATTTAAAGTAGGGATGAATGCACAGAGATGCTTCAAAGGTTGAGATACATAAAATAACTTATAAGATTATAACAAAATAATTCTTCATGCTCAGAATATGAAGTGTTATACAGCAGTGGTAGGAGAAAAAGGGAGAACTAGAAATGAAAGGATACTTATTAAGACGAGGAAAAAAAAGACTACAAGATTATGTGCAAAAATATCTGCTTAAAAATAAAGACCGTGAGAAAGAATAGATAATGTCTTGACCATTAATAAATGATGTGATTCAAGTTGTGAATGGAGACTTAATGCAATTAAGAGTTTTGGTTTTCCTTATTTCTTTTTTTAACATTATGACGAAATTAAGCATCTTACAGGATAACCCAAATAAATATTATTCAGAGAAAACGGGCAAAATACACAATTTTGTTTAGTTATAAAAAAGAGTGCCTCACCACCATCACCTAGAATTTCTCTCATACAATAAATACTGAGAATTTATAGGATTCCTTATCAGCAATTCAAATTGTATATGAGTGGCACCCAAATCAATATAAAAGCACCAACAAGAAATGACACTACAAAACAAGTATGCTTCACCAGTTAAGGAATGTTCATATCATACCATATGCACAATGAACAAAGACAGGCCTCTTCTTGCCTTCTTCGACAAGCCCATCGAAATGTTTACTCTGATTTCCGGGAGGGTTGAGGAGACCTGGTGTCCCAAGTTGGAACACAAAAATAAGCATTCCCCGCAGAAAGCGAAGCCCTGGGAAACTCACAAGTGCAATCCACGATGGCAGGGTCACCGGGCGGCAGCTTATCAGGTGAAGAAGGCCATCCTCCAACATAAGTACCCTCACAAATTTCGGTATGAGACTCTTCCCTACTACTGAATCTTCGCAACATCGAAAAAAATCGAACAAAATACAAGAAAGGACTGAACATAATAATTGCCCAGATGGGGAAACTCCCATCTAGCTCTTCCCCAGAAGCATGGGGAGATTGATCAAAGGGTGAGCAGCTAGGGATACTAATAAAGAAACTAGAGAAGCATACAGAAAGGGCAGGGATAAAAACGTGCAACCAAACATTCTAAGGCAAGTGAAGACAAAGAAAGAGGATGCTGCCTTCAATCCTATCAGAACTGATATTCCCACACCCATATCTCAGCTTCAGACTTCAGACCCAGATGCAATAATCAACACTGAAATTAAAAAACAACAAGAACGAATAGCCTCTTCAAATTACCAAATAGGGTTCTAAAATGGTGGGGTTGCTGAGCCTGCAAGCATGGAACGTGGATAAGAACAGAAAATGCAGATTATTTGATGAAATCAAAACATAACAAATTCAAGAAAAGTGATAAACAAAACGAACCAGTTAAAAAGGAAACGATGGAGTTATGGGAAGGAAGGGGGCTTTACCTTACCTTGAGGAGAAGGAGGAATCGATTTGAGAATTGGGAACCAATCCCATTTCTCGACGAGGAAGGCATATTGATATTTTACTTGATGCCCAATTTTTAGATTCTGAGGATTATGAATAGTTGATGGCACAACCATTAAACAAAGAATCCAAGAGTTTTTTTTTCTTTTTTTTTTTAATATTTTTTGGCAAATACATTCATCCTTTTATTTTCTTTTTATTTAGATTGTAAACTCGTCCAAATGAACATTAGTATTATATTTTTGCATTAAAATTACGAAAATCTATTTTTTAAAAGAATATAGCTAGGGTAAAATTTGATACTATTCATAAACATGACATGAATTCAACATGTTTTTTACAAGTTTAAATTGAATATAATAGTATTTAGGTCAAATTCGTGTTGATCTACATAACTTATTTAATAATCGAGTTATATTCGTGTCAATTCACATAATATAAATTTAACTTGTATTGACTCATTTAATTATAATATTAATTAATATTTAACCTAGATTAACCCATTTAATATGTTATTTATATTAAATATTGATAAATTAATTATAATGCATGTTTAAAGGCGGGCTAATACACGTAACATGTATGGATATTTAAAAACCCACCCTCTAAAATGCATATGAAAGGGCCCTCTGACTCAATAATAAAAAAGAGAAGTCAGAGAAGGGGTTATGGGAAATATGAGGTTAGATGTTAAAAAAAATCATAAAGCTTGATTAATGTGTTGGAATTATAAACATCTTGTTCCTCTTAATTGATATCTTAAATTTGGAAAGAAAGATTAAACATAATCTATTTTAATATTACTTCTTTATATTTGGGTACATACGTATAAGTAAAATGGATTACAAAAAAAAAAATTTTAAATCTACTTGTTTTAATCTATTTCTTCGTACATTCAAATATTATACATATTTTATTACAAATCAAAAATACTAATACATATATATATATATATATATATATATATATATATATATATATATATATATTTATATATTTATATATTTATATTTATTCATAATTAAAGTTTCATAATGTTAAAGACAAAATAAATATTTCTATTTTGAATTCTTTCATTTATATTTTTAAAATTTTTAATGATACATTTTATGCGTCACTTATTTAATCGTTATTCAATTATCCATCAAATCATTAAACCATAAAATCCGTAAGTTCTTTGATTTAATAATTATCCATCTCATTTATCCCGATGGTTGCTTGGTTGGTTTAAGGTATTTGAGTTTACCCAATAATTACAAATTCGAGTCCTAACATAAGGCAATATAAATTGATCCGAACATCAATAATTATCATAAAAATATAAATAAAAAATTCATCTTACTATATAAACATCCACAATACTAGAAAATAGAAAAAAAAGATCCATCTTAATATAGAAACATTAGGTTTGACTATCACGTCATGAGGTAGAGTAATATATATATATATATATAATATACAAGTTTTTAGAATATGCTAACAAGAAATATTTTATAGACAAGTTGAAGTCACTAAACCATTTAATATACAAGTGCTTAGTATAATCAAACAAGAAAGAGAAAAAAAAATATTCCGATCAAGTGTTTGATAGAACTATGTATATTATAATAATATATCATCTATATTGTTACCTGTTAATCAAGATTCTGTTCATGATTAATCGACATTTTTTTGAATTGGATTTGTTAACTAACTCCATTTTTCTGAGACATATTACGTGTCCAAATTTTAAGTCCAACCCAAGTTTTGTTAAAGAATTTATACCAATGTTTAAAAAATTACGGATGAGATTGTTCGATCAAACTAGTTGGATTGTAGACTGATGGCTTTTTCTGTCAAGTTCCAATCCAATTCGACTTGTAAACTAGGAACGGGGATTTTAAGTTCAACCCAAGTTTTGTTAAAGAATTTATACCAATGTTTAAAAAAAAAAGGAATGAGATTGTTCAATCAAACCGATTGAACCATGGACTAATGACTTTTTCCATCTGGTTCGACCCTTAAACTATAAATAAAAAACTTTTCCAATTTAGTCATCGATCCAATTCTTTTTTTCTTTTTTTTTTACAGTATTTAAAAACTTTAGCTACACGTAATAAATCGTTCTAATTTAACTCCAACCTGCACTTTTTCCTTTTATACCTTATATTTTAAAACATCGAAAGCATTCTACAAACGAGCTGTAGAGCATGATTGACACCAAACCCAATTTAAAAATATCATTACACAATCAATCCTTATGCAAAAAGAACAACTGGTGGAAAAAATAGATGATTTTGATAAGTCATTGAATCTTGAAAGAGAGCATACACGACATGATACATCTTATCCTTAACTATTTCCCACCATCAACCTCCTCAAACTTACCGGAAAACCCATCTCCGCCTACTTTCCTCCGCCGGCGCTCCCTACTCATGACGACCATGTGCATGGTTTCCACAAGTCTCCTCACCTTTCGAGCGTCACCATCGCTGCCGCTGCTGCCGTTGCCACCACCACCTCTTCCACCTTGTGGACGATCACGTGGAACCGATGGCGGGTGGTCACCGGAGTCAGGCGGCGGGAAGGAGGGGTCGTCCTGGTTGAGCTTGCACTTGTGGAGCTTCACATACTTGGTCATATGGACGTCCCTTTTTGTGGAGGGGGTGATTGAGATTATGGGAATTGGAAGAAGGCCCATGCAACCTTTTTATACACAGGAAATAAAGAGTTGGTTAGAAAAAAAAAAGGTTACCACCATTTGGAAAATAGTGTGAAATCTGTGGTGGGGTATTAATTCCCTTTTTCTTTTTTTCTATAATTAATCTTGAAAATGTCGTGATGGGAAAGTAGCTAAAGTGCTAGAGGAAGGAAATCTATGGTATTGGATTGTCCTTTTTTCTACCATTTTCTGTTCGTTTGGACAATTAATTATTTTTGTTAAGTCCTAATTTTGACTTGTACGTGTGTTTTTAGTGGAGAGGGGGCAGGTGGCTAATGAGACGTGATCTCCTCTAGGCTCTATTCTAGGATTATTCCTCCAACGAATCTTCTTCGATCATCTATTGAAAGGGATATATTTAAAAAATAGTTGGAAATGACTTTGAAAAGTAAAATCTAAAATCGGTATGATAGGCTAAAAATCTTTAAGTTTGGCGTATCACTCCATAACTGCACTGAGCACATGAGATCGTATAATTCTATACCTTTTGAGAAGTTAGATGTCTGACATTCATTTTTGGTGACTCACATTTTGGATAATATTCACTTTGAACCCATCTTTGAGGCACCGAATAGCCTTTTTCCATATAGCCTTTTCCCATATAGTCATTTCCCACTACGTATCAACATTCAATAAAAACACTAATATGGGTGATCTGCCTCAATTGAGAACGAAAAAATCAACGTAATGTGATGTAAAAACCTCCCTGCTTTACCACTTCACAACTTTGTAGTAGAACTGGAGCATGATCATATCATAACCTTAAAAAAAAATATCACATTTTGAATAAAATTTTCTACATAAGTAGATATAATTGAGTACGCATGGATGAAACAAAATGCTGTTGGGAATTTAGTTATCATATAGGATTTATCTTTACACTTTCATAGGTATTTTTGTTTGACACTCTCAAAAGTTACTTTTACAAGAGATCATTCTTGCAATTCTTTTGTTTTGGATTTGTCCCTTTTAATCCAATTTCTCAAATTTTTTTACTTCGTAGGTCTGTATGTAATTAATTAATGTTAAAATGTAATAAATTTACCATTGATACGGTTTGGGTTTAGTAAAGCTTTTAGTTGAAATATTTCTAGCAAAGATGTTTTCTTTATAATTCTTTTAAAATAGTTGTTCTACATATGTTGGAATATGGTTTGTATAGGAATAGCCAACGAGGCATGGTTAAGTGGTTAATGGTTGAACGAGATATAAGAAAGTGATTAGATTCGAGTCTTTATGAGAACAAAATATTACAATGTTGTAATGTCATGTGAATAGACGTCTAAATTAGTTTTTTTTTTTTTTTAAATGCTAAAACAGTTTGAAAATGAAAATAATGTTTACACTAGTAAGTGAATAGTAATACCGTAGTCATTGAATTTTTTTTTAAATTAATGTCACAGTCACTAATTACGACATTAAATTTTTTTTTTTAAAAAAAAGGTCAGTGTCACAGTTAATGATTATACCATTACAAATGTTTGAAAAATTTTTAAGTTTAATGTCTTTACTATCGACAAGGACATTATCAGCCATACAATAGTTTGGGCATTAATTTTATTTTCAAACTATTTTATTAATTTAAAAAAAATTAAATATATCCAAAACTATGCAAAAAGACACCCTTTTAGACAAAAATGCCTCAAGGAATACGGGTCTAATATGGGGACGAGACAAAATGACCATGTGGATTTAGTTATCATGTGGGGATTTATCTCTACACTTTCAACAACATTTTTTCCTAGCGCCATTTTCAACTTATTGTGAAGAGATTATTTTTACAAATAACTTTTGGATAGAAACACAAAAGATATCATATTAGTAATACAATCCCGAGAAACACAAAATAAGTGCTAAAAATGTTAGAGGATGACACATCATCCAGTTTAATAGCAAAAATGATCAACTCAAAACTTATACATTTGATAATCCAAAAATGTCTAGAATATATAAAATTCCAGATTTATAGTATACTGACGAACAAGATTTGATATAATAACTTTGTCGAATCAAATTTTATCATCTGAACTACCAACGTGAAAACCCATAAAGAAACTCAATATCGACGACACAACTACCTACCGCAATAAGTTAACGATAAAACATGTCGTAACAAAAACATGAAAAAACAAAGATAAATCAAAATCAATGTAAAAAGAAACCACACTTTATTAGAAAAGAAAACTCAAATCCAAACAAAAACAATAGGAGGAGTGATTTCAGGTAAAAAATATCCAAAAAAATCACCAATTCCAAAAAATCACCAATTCTTTTTAACAAACAAGCGTACGAGAGACAACAAATAAAGAAACAGCTAGGGTTTCCACAAACTATCACATTCTCATGTTTTCATTTTATAATATATTTATTGGGGATTATCACCAATTTGATTGGTTTGTACGTATCTCAACAAATACCACAAAAACATGAAAGTTTTTTTTTTTTTTTGAAACACACAAGGTCTTGAAGTTAAATAGGTGAATCGTTAACCACGTAAAACTTTAACGATATTATTGAAAAGTAAGCCTGATATTGGATCAATTGAGGTACCCTTAAAAATTTATTATCAGCATGAATACATTACCGAATATTCATTATATTCAACGAACTCATACATTCGTGAACCTACACATTCGTGAACTCCATACATTCGTAACCTATATACATCAATATATATTCAATGTATCTATTACGACACATTCATAACCTATATATTCTAATGCATTTAACGTCCATCTCCTATTCAACGATATGCATAATGAAAGCTTTAAAATAAAATTGCCCATTCTGAATTTCTCTACCATCTTTGGTGCTTATCTACTTTCTCTTCTTAATCTCTCTCTATTCTCTCTATTATATTCTTGCAACGCAATATTTTACAATACGTTATCAGCACAAAGATCTACCAATTGAGTAAATATTTTAAAAGGTGTGAGTTTTTTTATTAATCAACTATACTTCATCTTCTTCATCAATTCTTTTTTTTCTTTTCTGGCCTGGAAGCCACTCCCAACCTAAAGTATCCTTCATTCTCATGGAGGCGGTGGATATTTGAAAATCCTTTTTAATTTTTAATTTAAGGATTCATTTTGTTTTGCAAAAAATTATGACAAATATTGAAAGCCTAAATTCCATATCCTCAAGTGAAGGGAAATAATTATCTATCTGTGCGTTTTGACATTAAATGTACCATAAGATCTTGCTAATCTAATTACGTGTACTGGGAATCTCAAATGCAAAAGATAAAGCAATGCATTTGATTTTTATTCGTCATTATTTGTACTTAGCCTCATAGACTAATATTTATCCGTTCAAGACCTCAAACCTTAAGTAAGAGGTTGAAGGATAGGTATGATCACACTAAGATCATATCCTTCCTCAAGCACAACATAATCGGCAAAATCTCATACTACAAGATTTTAAATCAGTGTCTGACTATAACTCCGCTTTATTTGATATTGTTTCTGCTTGAGTTATGCGGTATCAAGCTCACTGATGCGGAACCGTTAGAGAAAACTTTCTCCACCTTCTGCGCTGAATATTGTATCAGAACAAAGACACGGCAACGCCAATTCGCCACATACTGCATTTAATTTCATATTCTAATACGAGCAACCAATGAATTGCCGTCAAAAATCATGATCTTAGACTCATCAGCTCGCGCTACTGCTTGAAGCACATGCAAACTCTGAGAAAGTTATTGGCCATTTTAAAGGCTACAAGCGCAAACAAGAATATAATCCCGGGCGGGTGGCATAAAATTTAACCGCCTAAGAACTGGCACTTTGGCCCTAATCATGATGTAAAGAAAAGAAGCCAAAGAAGGCGACCACGAAAGTATTTTAAGCCATCGCTAGGTATGATCGGCATCGTCACGATTTCACATACGCCGTTACTTCGGCTGGATCTATACTGCATCTTTAAAATACGGCAAACGTGAATTCACGTCATTGAAATTAATCTCGCTACCATAACCATCATGAAGCCAACAATATTTCTCGCGAGACCTTTCGCTTCCCGGCGAAAGCAAATGCATCCCCGATGTCTTCGATTTCTTTGAGGATTTGATTACTTTGATGAAGCATCGACTGATGATGACATCTTTTGATTTTCAATTTTGGCGATTCTGAATAATATATTTTCAATTGTTTTCTTTTAAATGTATTTCATAACAATTACTATTTTATTTATTTTTCATTTTTATTCTTATTTTTTGTAAATACAAAACATGTAATCATTACAATCTTAAACTTCTACATTTATCAAAAAAATCATTAGAAATGGAATGATTAATTGTACTTATAAAGGGATATCGAATGGTGTGTAGGCAATTTGAAATTGGTGAGAGAGTCTGTGACTGAGAAACAGAGGAAGAGAGACTGAAAGAGGAATGGAGAAAGGAGTAGAGAGATGGGCGGTAGATATCTCAGAGTGGAACCCAACTTCTCATCAATTCTCATTTGCTCTTTCTCTTCTCCCCCAACATCACCACTCCTCTGTCACCAGGTTTCTTTTCTTTTCTTTTCTTTGTTGCCCTTGTTTCTGGGCTCAGAAAATTTAAAAGAAAACCAGCTATCCTCAATCACTGCCGTGTTAGGCACCGTTGAGTTGAGGGTTTTGTCCATCTTCCCCAAATTATGTAAAATTCCACTTTGAAATGTTCTATTCCTACGCTTTCTCCGCAACCAAACAGGGCAATACCATTTATGATTGCCCTTTTCATGGTTTATCCAACAGTTGTCACCATTGTTCGCTAATGTTCTGTTTGGTTGCTGAGAATATGCTTAGAAAAGAAAAAAAAAGGTCTGATTCATAGGTATCTCTGCTGTCCAGGACAGTAAGGGAAAAGGCACGCGATGCGGTAAACCCTAAGCCAAGTATGATCTGGAAACAAAAACAATAAATTAAAAAGGAAAATGATTTCTTGTATTTTCTTCGATTTGATTACCAACCAAACAGAGCATATGTGAATTCTCCATTTTCTTAGAATTTCCATGGCTTTTTCTTTGTTAGATTTGTGAAAATGGAAGATCGGAAACGGGCACTGGTGAGCCAGTTGCTTCAGTATGCTCTAGTACATCAAGTGTTGGGAATCCCATTCCACCAAATAATCATAAGGCGCACAATCGAAGGCAAACCCTATCTGGTATGACTAACTATAAGATGCTTTTGTTTATTCCATTCATCGCTTGGAAGGGTGTATTTATTTTGAGTTCATTTTGTGGTCACAACAGTTCTAAACTGGCCAACTGTAATCAAATACTTTGTCATTCCGACGTGAGTAGTTGCTCAATCAAATTCATGTTAATGTTGAGGGAAGTTTCATCTTTGGGAACTTGATGGCATTTGGATCAGTTCCCTTCCATGTAGATGTTAGTCAATCTAGGTCGAATGAGTTATCTTGACTTTAAAACATGGCTACGTAGTTAAAAGGAGTCTACCACATATATAGTTTTAGAAACTTTGTACTTTAACTGATGTGGAACATCACATATATACATGCATTTGGTTTCTTAGAAACTTGGAATGTTTTATGGGTTAGAAGTAGTTTTCAGTGCTGTAGAGGCCATGAATAACTCAATGAGGGAGGAAAGACTGAACTTACGAGGCCAAAAAATACAAAATTCTATTGGAGATTTACTCAGTCATTAATCTCGAGGCTCCCATGGGATTAGTCGAGGTGAGCACAGCCTTCAGACAATCTACCAAGTTATCAAAAATAAATAAATAAACACAAACTCTACTGGAGTAGATTTATATGCATATGAAGCCCTTGAAACCTTGATCAAGTGGTAAAGGGATGTGATGGGGTTATGAGAGATTCCAAGCTCGAGTCTCATAGACTGATAGAGAAAAGTCATGAACACACAAACAACAGACAATAGAAACTCTGATTCTTAGTGATCCGGAGCTAAGCCAAATCTAAACACAAACCAACACAGAAGAAATGAATGATAATGCAAGGTAAAGCTTATACTATTAACTCAAAAGAGCAGTCTCATGAACAATTTCTTCTCAAAGCAGAAAATAAGGAGACTGCATAACAAAAAAAATGGAAAATACAGAGCAGGAACCCCAAAACAGATTCCAGGTACAAACTCTGTGATTGAGCACAGCCCAGGGATCACACCTCTCATCCGCCAATAACCAGCCTGCCTCTTTTTGCCTCCACTCTCCTTGTTTGTCCCATCAAACACTGTTAACTGGCCCCTCTTCTTTCCTCCCACATGCCCCTTTGTTTCTTCTAGAATAAACCTGCCACATGGGCTGGCCAAGCCTGGGCTCTAAGGCTGGACTTTCCTCCTTGCCTTCAACATATCTTTCTCTAACATAGACCAAAGAAGGAAAATTTACTTTTAAAAAAAGATTTATACATGTGAACATGGTGGATTGCGGTGTTTGTTCATGCATATGTTGGAACAGATTCTGTGCATCCTATTTGTGTGTGTAGCTTCACAATGAGAGATCTGCACTCCGCAGCAGTATGATAAAATAAATCATCTGCCATTTGTCATGCACATTCTGTGTGTCAAACCTGATCACTATCTTGCTTGCTTTATTTTATAATTGCAGTCATGTTAAATTTGATGCACATTGACATTGTTGTTTTCCAGGAATATGATGAAGTTAACCCAGAATTTCCCACGCACTTTCAATACATCCCATCATGGTGACTATGTGGCAATAGCTTCTGGAACCATTATGCAAGCCTTCGTAGGATTGATATCGCTTTCTCCCATCATTCCAGGGAAAGAGACAATTTAGAATTCATCCAAAACTTCTCACAGTATTTCTGCTTAAATGGAATTGTATAGTTTATGCTGGCAGTAGTGATGAAATTTTGGTTGAGTTTTATAGGTATGATTGTTCTGTATAAATACAGTTCTTCCTGGGAAAATACTTGCTCAATTCCAAATATTTGACTTACAATATTTTCTCAACATTTTATTGCCCACTGTCAGGTTGCCTTAGTATAACTGTGAACTTCATACTTCTTATACTTTCTTGTGGTAAGATAGTTTTTAAGATCTAAACATCATCAACCCTGATGTTTAGGATCCCTTTGGTTGCCAAGAAACAAGGCAGAAAAAGAGAAAAAAAAAATTTGTTTTTTTTTCTTACACATTCTGGAATTCAAATAAAGAATTATAGCACCCATCTCCTTCGGTTTAGGAGCATAACACCCCGGACTTAGGTGTTTCCTAAACAATCCATGGCAGGCTATGCACAAATAAGCCATTTGGTTTACTTAGGAAGCACTTTACTTGTTTTCTTTCTTAGTTGCTGCTTATTACATACCAATTTAGCTTGTATTTTTCTATTTTTATCATTGAATTTGACTACTGGTTATTTAAACAAAAACAACATAATAAATGTGATACATAAAATTTTAATTATGTGCAATTTTTGGTTCACCATTCAGTTTTAGATTTAGCTTTTATCCCCTGCCTCTCTACATTCAGTGCTTTTAAACCCTGGCTCAATGCAGCTAGTTCTCCAGGAGTCTGTTTTGAGTATAGCTGTGAAAGGATTAGCCCAGAAAACCAGTAATGCAGCGGGTTCAATTGGTTCATCGTTAAGCTATTCGTCTACCTAGGAGTTGCTCTGTCCAACTCATCATCAATTATGGTTATTAAAATTATCCCTATGCTATGGATGTTTGTGTTTGATGTCTTTGTAATCAGATACAGTCAGTTTTGGTATTTGTAATTTTAGGAAAAAAAAATACAGAATGAAACTCAACCCAGATGGAACCCACCTAAATCTGATCCACTCATTTCCTCGGCATATTCTTGATTGGCAAATGTATGTTGTTTGTAATATAGTTTTGTTTATAGCTCAAGCATGAAGCATTTTAAAATAACAAAACTTTAAACTGACTGAATCTTGTTCTACAGGTATTGGTCTCTTAAAGAAGCATTTGTGAAAGCCATGGGGACTGGGCTGGCCTACAGATTGGACAATGTGGAGTTCAATCACACCAACTGGACCAACATATATGTAAACATGAATAGGGAGGTCAAGAATGAGTGGAGATTTTGGCTTTCAGAGCTGGGAAAAGGACATTTGGTAATTAATTTCTCATTAAGTAGTAAATATATTCAATGCAAAGGAATGAGAAATTTCTCATTAATTTCTGTGTCATGTCTTTAACCTTCAGGTAAATGGAATAATAATGCAGGTATCCATAGCAAGAGGTCACCCAAGGTTAGCTGCTGAGAGTTATAAGAGAACACTTAAACGGTGGATTTTCAAGGGGGAAGAGAATATCGCCCGGCCTTCATCTTCCAAATGCAAGTTTGCCAAGTAACTGTAACAACTGGTAGCAGGTTTGGAAGCTGATGAAGTAGCTGATGTTGAGCTTTGAGCATTTTTTAATTCAAGAAAGCATTTCAGTCAGTTTATTACATTGTATAGTAAGGATTGGCGATAGAAGACAGTCCCAGTACGAAGTATTGAAAAGACATCATCAATGGATGGGTATAACATAACACAACTCTTTATAATTATACCACATGTAGTGTAAGAGCATCTCCAACCCGTCGGTATAACAGTCGGTAAATCTCATAACCGTCAAAATGGAATCTCAACCCGTCGGCATAGTCTTTTAACCGGGATTCCATTTCAGTCATCAAAATGGAATCCCAAAATTTGAGGTTTCAAATTTACAGCCGGTTTTGACAGTCTGCATAATTCGGAGGGAAAAAAAAAAATCTGTTCATAGCCGTTGGAACTGGGGAGAAACCGAAATTTTTTGAACTCCCAACGGATACAAAAATATTTTATAAATAACCAAACAAACCAAATATTTCATACCCACAGATTCAAGTGAAGTTAAAGGCTACAGGCACGCGTGACCTCATCGCAGAAAAGGACGTCTCTGTCCAAATTCATCGGTCGCCGCCGTTATCTCCGATTTCAGGTAACCTCTTCACTCCCATGCCACGCCAGCCCCCATCGCCGTCATGCCTCTCCCCTCCCCTCTCCCCTTCCCTCTTCCTCCTCCCTTCCCTATCTCCTCCACCCATCCCCTCCCCCCTTTCCTTCTCCAGCAGCCGATCTTCAGCCCCCAGTAGCCGATCAACCCCACCCCACCCAACACGTTTTTTGTTTTTTTAGTAATGAAACTCGTTTTAAGTATTTGAATTGAAAAAAAACTTAAATCATAATTTTTGTAAATGTTTTTAAAATACAAATTAAAAAAACATTTTTATTTGATATGAATTATTTTATTTTATTAGCCTACAAATATTTTTATTAACTTATAATTATTTTAAAAAAAAATAATATTATAAATAAAATATTATTAATAAATTGAAAAACCATAAATCATATTTTTTGTAGAACAATTAAAATAAAATGTTTTACTTGATATAAATTACTTTATTTTATTAACCTACAAATATTTTAATTAACTTCTAATTATTTTCAAAAAATAATATTATAAATAAAATATTATTAATAAATGAAACCATAACCATATTTTGTGAATAATTTAAAATACAAATTTAAAATAAAATGTTTTACTTGATATAAATTAATTTATTTTATTAGCCTACAAATATTTTAATTAACTTCTCAGTTTTGGTTTTTTTTTTTTTCTCCTGTAGATGGATTTATCAAAGACATGTTTGCTCACTAATTTATTAATGAGAGACAACGAATGATGAAGCTGAGATGAGCATCCCGACGCATTGACGCAAATACCAAATGAATGTTATTGAGACATACTTGAGAAAAGCACAAAGGACAAAAAATTTCACTCCAGCCAGAAGATAATCTCCTTGTGTCAGGGTGGCTCAACACAAGCAAAGATGCAAGAATCCTGAATGAACAACAATCAAATATTTTGAAAAGAATTTGAATTACTTTGTGAGTAATGGAGGAAATCACATGTAGCTGCCTCTAAAGTTTCTTGAAAATCGCCGGTGCGATATTAATATTTAAGTGTGCAAAATTGGATTTTACCAAGTAGAGAAGACAACAAAGTGGACAAATAGAAAATGGAAGGGTAAGGTTCATATTTTTATATATAATTACTACTTTTAAATGTTAATTTTTTTATACGTCGTTAATTCATTTATAAAATTTTTAGCTCGTCGCTGACGAATCGTACACTTCATTGGTTGGGAAACCATTTCAAGATGAGTATTGTCGAAAGACAGTCGAGCGAAAATGGACCGATACTATATCCAACAAAGCAAAAAAGTCATACAAGTATGAGTCCCATTGCCTTCTCCATCAACCCCACAACTGCTTTTAAGGGATGAAAACGAATTTCTCCCCCCAATCTCGAGCAGACCATTGGGCAAGAGTTTTAAAATGCTCTAAAGCATAAAAAACAGCCTCATAAATGACTCAAGGCTCGATAACAACCGAAAGCACAAGTAACAGATAGAACTCGCACATGCAAAAGCCGAGCGACAGAGAGAGCATGGTCAACATGCGTAATCAATTAGCTCAACAAGCGAAACGCGACTAATGATCAAAAGGAACGAACTTGGAGGAAAAGCTTAGCATTGCAAATAATGCAACTCCACACAACTAACATGGATCCACGACCGTATATAGTATCGGGAGAATTCAAGTCGAGACCATGAGAAAGAGAACTTTAATTTGTAGTGATTGATTTCTACTATTATTTCTACTAATATTGTACCGACTTTCTACTCATATAATAAAATTGTTAGTTTATTGAATTTTGCAAATTCAAATTACACATCATATCGCACCATTGCCCATATCGCTGCTACAAATGTTCAATAAGATCGCATCGTAATTGAGAATGACTTGCATTGCTCCTAATCTGATGATGAGCTCAATGAAGTCTACGAACTCTGGTGTATGCACATGAGATACTTGAACTATTGGATTTTCACCACTTCCATCAAAATCATTATCATTGGTAGCTCCTTCATCCTCAATAATCATATTATGCATTATTATGCATGCTTTCATAATATAAGCAAGCGTTTCTTCATCCTGCAAACCACTGTCCATCATAATTGGTAAAACGGCTTGAAGCACCCCAAATGCCCGTTCTACATCTTTTTCTTATAGACTCTTGTAGTCAAAGATAATGTTTTCTCTTCAATCCTCAGGACATGGAATTGTTTCACAAACGTTGACCGCCTGGGATAAATACCACCGCCCCAGATAATATCCCATTGTATGGGCCGTGACCATTAATTCTATAATTAATAGAGGAGCACGACCTTCGCCAATGTTGCAACACAGGGGATTGTTCTAAAACATTGATGTCATTAAGAGATCCCGAAGCCCAAAGAAGGCATGCCATATCCAAAGATTCGAAGCCACTTCGCTTTCTAAAATTGTTGCAGTTCATGGCAATGACCAAGCAGGCTACCGGGCCGCAAGCAATGACAATTCTTCCACTTCCACGTATTACAAATGATACCGCCTAACATGCCAGAAAGCCTGCTTGTTCACCAATCGCTAGCAATCGAAAGCAATGTCGCGTATTGTTCTATACCCCTACTCATCGCCAAACACAAAGAATAATCGCTGCAATAAACCTTCTAAGACTCTCTATTGCAATGCTTTCTCCAATCCGCACGTATTCATCTACAGAATCTGATGGTGTTCCATAAGTAAGAATTCTCGAAAGCAAAATGGGTTACTCGATGTGAAGACAACCAAGATTTCGGAGCAAGACCGTTGTTCGAACGAAAAATGGATCATATTGTTCCACCCCCCATCACACCAAGGAAAAGAGGACGACTCCATCCGAAACCTCCTTCAAAAAAGCATCATATACACAATTTAGTTTAAATAATCGCGATAGCTCTTCGCGAATCTTCAACTCGACTACACGACGAATGATCCCGTGGCCTGAACGGAACCATGATGCTTATTCCTTCTTTTTGCTCGACTCTCTTCTTTGCCTCGCCTAAAGCATATCCTATCTATCATCGAGTCTTCTATCAAAAATGGAGATATCTTCTAAAATATCATGATAACGATCCATAAGAATTTGGAGTTTATGGAGACAATCGAGTTTGGATGAATGAAATTGTGAGAGGTCATTGTCATATTTATAGAAGATTTTGAAGTTATGAAATTTTGAGTTTTTAAAATTTTGAAAATTTGAAAATTTGAAATTTGAAAATTTAAAATTTGAAATTTTGAAATTTTTGAAATTTTGGAATTTGAAAATTTGGAAAATTTGAAAATTTTTTAAATTTCAAATTTTAAAATTTC
Organism: Tetrastigma voinierianum; assembly: GCA_016808115.1. Lineage (NCBI taxonomy): Eukaryota > Viridiplantae > Streptophyta > Magnoliopsida > Vitales > Vitaceae > Tetrastigma > Tetrastigma voinierianum. The sequence continues at coordinate 48,759 of JAEQBH010007840.1, read as the reverse complement.
AAATTTTGAAAATTTAAAATTTCCAAATTTAGATATTTTAAAATTACGGTTGATTTCAAAATTTTAAATTTTTATATTTGATTTTATAAATTTCATAAATTGCATTTTGAGGACTAAAATAAACATATTTAATAAATAAAAATTATAATATATTTTATATTAAAAATATAATAAAATATTAAAATAGATCACGATTTTAGGTATGGTTGGAGTGATAAAAAGCGATTGGTTGTGGGGGTTCCAATCTTGTTTGAGGTTCCATTTATAACTTTTGGAACCCCAAATGGAGCTTTACCATTGGAGATGCTCTAAGTATTAATACTTTTCACCATTTGATTCGTATAACACAACTCCACATGTAGTGTAATTATTATTTTTCATTTTTTTAATCATAATTTCAAACATTTATACCTTTGTTAAATGATTCATATTTTTGTAATTTTAAAGATCCAGCCAAACTTTGGATTAATATCATTGGCACCTTGGGTGTTTGCGTGTTTTTATTAATTGGAGTGTGTGGTTTGGGTGTTGAAAAAGAGCTGAAAGATTTAAGGAAGGCAAGGGCAGAGCAAAATGATGGTAATATTTGTCCTCAATTAGTGAAAAACCACCAATCCCCAAGGTTGTTTAATTTAACTAACAGCTATTAAGAGCCTGTTTGGTTACAGAGAATTCAGCATCCTTCTTTATCCTTGAAGATCACAACATTTCTTTCCGAAACAGGGTATACATCTATTTGTCAGGGATTAATTAAAGTCTCTCTAATACACCATCCTAAAGGCCACCAACAATACAATGCAAAACGCTTTCTGTTTTACCAAAGATTTGCTAATCTCAAATTTGCTTATCATAGTCTTAACATTTTCTTCAGAGTTACCAACCAATGGAGTACAACTCCCACGCCAGCATATGACATCTTTAATCACAACATGTGTTAGGCCAAAGAAGTTCCATCAGATTCTCTCTATTAAGGGCGAAGAAGAATCTCTCCATCTCAAGATCCTTAACAAAAAGCTTATAAAAATGAATATTTTCATTTTATTTTTCTCATAGTGATGTATTAAATTTTGGTACTATAAAACAAAATATAAAGTAAAAAAAGTATTAATGCGGATGGGTTTAACTCAACATGATATAAATTGATTGACAGAATCCTACTAACCGTCTAATTTACATGCTAATCATCATGATGTTGGTTGAGTAAAACATGTCAAAGGATTGAATTAGGTTAGAGTTTAATTAAATTTTTTTATTTCAGATGAAATTGGTGTTTGGTGAACATTTTTGTTTTTTAACTCAATAAAAATGGTAGAGAGTGCTTCTCTATGAAAATCCTAGTTGTCCCTCCATCTGTTCTTTGCCCTTGTTCGTTATAGATGACTCAAAGGAGATGAGATTTTTTGGTAATTCTTGGCCTGAAATTACCCCTCCCACCATTTTCTTTCCTAGATCTGGATTTTCTTTTCCAATAAAGTTGTTTATTCTACATCGATTTAAGTTTGCTTTTATTTTTCCTTTGTTTTTTCGTGTTTTTTTTTTTTTGTCAACATATTATGGCGTGTTTTGTCACCGACTTGTTATGGTAAGTAGTTCAGTAGTTCTATCGTTGAAGGTTAGCTTTTTTGTGGGTTTTTGGTTAAGGTTCGGATGATAAGACCGATCGACATAGTCATATGATCAAATCGTATTCGTCGATATCTGCCCCGCCAATCTAAATTTTAGGTATTCTCACGATTCTTGATTGATCATTTTGGCTATTAATCACGAATCTTCACGTCATCACTACAAGTTTTGACACTGATTTTGTGGATCTCGATTTTATACTAAATATTCAATAGTCAAATAAAAGTAGTATGTTGATAAAAAGTAGATTAAGAACTTTTACATCTATTCCGACATTTTGTCATAGTATATTCCTCACAAATTTATCGGATCCCTTCTTTCTCTATGTTGGCCTGAGATCTTAACCACTTGATTTATATCTTATTAGCAATTAAATTTATCTTGTTAATAGTAAATTCACTTTAGACCGGCAAAGTAGATTAACATGGATATTTTTATCACGCTATGATTTTGAATTTTAGCCATCTTGGATCTGATATATAGTTTTGAATTAATAAAATTATTTTCCTTTCAAAAAAATAAACACGCCTCAATTCAGCCCACCAAAAAATGTCTGGTATAATAGGTTTATTTTTTGTTATAGAAATATCTTTAAAATTTTGTTAGTTCTTAGAAAATATCAAGAAAATAATAGAGGAAAACAAGAAAAAGTGAAAAAAGAAAAACTAAATTAAGTTTAATAAATTTCTTTTGCTGCTGTATATCAAACTCCCGTTTATTTATTTTAACCCCATTAATATAAAAATGAAATAATTTAAAATATATAAAAGTTTAACTCATTTAAAAATAAAATTATTATAAAATCCTACAATAAAACTATTTGTCAAATTGTGAGTAATTCCAATCGGTATGTCTTTAGATTTATAATGATCACTACTAATTCAAGTTTTTGAAATTTGTGTTTCAATGGACTCTTATAGTTTATTAAGGTAGTACCTATACATGAAACACAATTATTTTTATGAAATTATATAAAATTAGTATTTTACATTTTTATTTATATTTTATAATTATTTCCAAAACAATAATTGAAACACAAATTAGAGTACTAGGGTTTCCACCAATCAAAATTAGGAGTTGCAATTTCGTATGATCAATCAAGAAATTAAGAAAAACACAACATGACATTTTATTAACTTAATTGTATATAAGAGTGGAAAAGGTGCAAAATTCTTAATGTTGTACTTGATATTATAACGCCCAACTTTTTTTCGCTTTAAAAGCTACTTTTAATTCTTCTCTGTGCTTCCCAAGTTAACGCATCGTGATTCATTGGTAAAGTGGTCAGCATTGCTAAAATTATCGTTAAGTGTTGATATATCGATCCACGCGCTGTAGCATGAGACCAGCTCTGTCTTTCTCTGCCCATATATATATTCCACAGCTCTGTTAGTTTTGTTACTCACCCCCACTTGCATCGGCATCTACCTAGCCCAACAACACGCCTAGCCCAATCAAACACACCTCTTAGCGCATTCAACGCCATGACCACTCTTTCATTTTTTATTTTTAACTTTTAATTTTTTTATTAGAATTTTATTTTAGTTTAATAATCTATTAAATAAAAATTCAAAAATTTATTTTAATAATATAAATAATTATTCCTTTTTAAGATCTACTAAATAAAATTCAAATTATTTATTTTAATTTTAAAATCTACTAAATAAATAAAAATTCAAAATTTTTAAATATATATAATTTATTCTTTTATTTTAATTTTAAATAAATTATTTTAAAAATCCATTTAATTTTAAATCTACTAAATGAAAAATGAGATCGATGAGTTTGAAATTGATAAAAATATAAAATAATATTAAGATATTTATTTCAAATTATAGCACAAATTTGGAGATGGGAATCAGTAGAGTTTAGATTAGAATTTAGAAGCTATAACAGGAGGCCACCTGATACGACAAGGGTTGATTCCTCTTACTCGCTTTCAAGAATAGTAAATCCATGTGACTATTGTTTAAAAAATCTTAAGAATTACATGTTTTAAAATAATGTCTAAATTAATGGTTTCTCGGACCGGTCAGCGCTCCCAGGCTGTCGGGTTTATGGATGACATCAAGGATACGGCCTTGGAATATAGCAGTTGAAGCGGAAAGATATTTCTTTAGCAGGCGGAGTTGCTTCTGAGCTTGAGAAGAGTAATGCACAAACCTTTAATGTGTTGGGCTGTAGGGTTTGTGGGTACAGGCCCCGAGGTGGCTTCCCGTGGCAGATCGGAGCGCAGAGCACTGCTTAGGCCCGAGGCACTAGCCCGGCCCGGACCTTGTCGGCCTGAGGAATGCCGATCGATGTCAGCCCAGGCACTCGGGGAGCGCTGGCGTCCTCGCCGGGCGCTCGGTAATCGAGCCACAGGCGCCTCGTTTAGCGAGCACTTATCTTCGTCGGCGACTCTCGGCGAAGGCGCAGTAAACTCTCCACTTTACGGCGAAAGTCACCCCCTTAGGCCCGACCAGTCGCCTCCGACAAAATAGGGATATCCTCTTAGTGGCAGTTCTATCGGGAAGGTAGTTACGTAAAGGGAAGAATAAGTCACCATTCCCTAAATAATAGTGATCTTCCCCGGACATTATGGGAAGGAATCGTCGATTATCCAAAAAAGACGGATCCTCTTTCTTCCCTCCATAAAAGAGAAGTAAGTCCAGAAAAGGTATGAGATTCCTGATCGAGATTACTATTTACTCGAGTTCTAAGTCCTTGAAAAAATGACTAACTTTGGCATCGGAGGCGCGGAACACCACCGCCGTCTTAACTTTGTTTTAGGGTTGCGACTAGCTAGTGAATGCAGCGGTCGGTGACTGAGAAAATCAAGAGACCACGGATTGGCGCCGGAGTCTGTGGGAAGCAGAATGAGGGTCACGGCGGTCTGCGAGCTTAGATTTTATCGCTCCCGGGCTGACCTGAGCTGCAAAGCCTTCGTGTTCCAGGCATCACCGGGGCCGGAGTCGAATTCGGCACCGCGACTAGCAATCCCGAACCTAGCCCCGAAGACCGGAGTTCCTCCTGCGGCGCGAAGCGGAAGCAAGACAAGAGGAAGGCGGGGCCAGGCAAGTGGCGAGCTGGCGCTTACGGCCGAACCGATTGCGGAAAGCGAGCGCTGAGACCGGTTGGAAGCGGGCGGGACGAGCAATCGCGAGAACCTCCGCCCATTTCACTCCTTCGTCCAGTGAAGAGCGAAGAGGCGCGGCGGGACAATGTCGATCTGGCGGATGATGAATTATCCTCAGCGGAGTTCCTCTCCCGCCGTTCACCATCTCGAATGCGAAGCCCACTCAAAGAAAAGGCCACCTCGCCCAGGCCCTGGCCAGAGTCCCGTTAGCGTTGCGGCGTCGGGCAGAGAGAACCCGCGAGGACCATGACCTCCGACACCAACTCCCCAATATGTGCCTAATTGGGCAAGGGGCTTCCCCCCGCCAGTGCCATCAATGTACCCGCCATACGGGGCCGCCCCCACACCATGATGATCGCTCCTCCTTTGTCACGGGGACCCACGAGGACGCTGCATACCGACTCCTTAGGCGGCATATCGGACTATGATCCTCCCCGCGGTTTTTACATACCACCCTTCGCCATGTACGACGGTTCATCCGACTCGTATGATCACATGTTACATTACAATTAGGCAATGATCCTCGCTGCCCCAGGGGATGTGGGGCTCCTATGTAAGGTATTCTGACCGGCCTCAGGGGCCTGCCTTGGCTGGTTTCACAAACTCCATGGGATTCGATAAACACGTTTGGCGAACCTTCTGGGCCGCGTTCGTCTCTCCCAATATTTATACTCATGGCCAAAAGAACATCGGCTCCCTCAATCCATCCTCAAGCGGAAGGCGAGTCATCAAGGGACTTCACATGCGAGTTGACGAGGCCGTTTAGCGATTGACATGTCTGATATGGATGCGGTTTTACAAAACTTGGAAGAAGCTTTAGGCGAAGCCACCCCATTCTTCAGGTCTACATCACTTTGGACACTTGATAACCTTGGAAGGAATTATGCAGGTCGAGCGGATAAGTCCTACCACGGAGGATAACATCGGTAGCTTCACAAGCGGTTATGATAGCAGCCGAGAACGACAAAGCCGGCCACGAGGGCCGTCGAGCAAGCAGCCAAAGTAAGAGCGAGAAGCGCCGGCGGGCGGAGTCGAAAGAGAGACCACACACAGGTTCAGCGCTCTCAGCATCGCCTGTAGTAGGCTCTTGCCCCTCATTCGGGACCTCAGGCTTGAATATGTTGCTTGATGAGGTGGTCGAGACTATGTGACCGTTCTCGATGCGATTATCATAGGGACCATGGCCATGAGACCAATCATTGCGAGCCTCAATTCACGGTAGAAAGATGGATTGAATGCCACCTCATCTGATACTTGAGGAGCCAACCGTGGGGGCCACGGTCATTTCCCACGGTAACATGAGAACCGTGCGGAAATCGAACCTGCTCCAGAACCTCGACCGACCATCAACCATCTGGGGGGACCCGGTAGGCAACAATATCAATCCAGCGACGGAGAAGGATGCTCCGGCCTCGGTGAAAGCGAAATGAACACTATCAGCGTCGGGGAGATGTTCTCGACTCTGTGACAGTCTATATCCTTTCACCTATTAACCCTACATGGGTCATCACACCACTACAGCCTTGTATTAATTGTATGCATTAACAATTTTGGCGCGTCTGCAGGTCCTCGTAGATCCCAGTCTTGGTTGATCTACTCCATCTCAGGCCTTCAATCGGATTAAAGTCTCACGGTTGATCCTTCTCCATTCATTTGACGGGGGTTTGTCGGGGTTTCAGCGGGCTACCACATTGTCGGTGGGGGACATCACCTTCTGTCGGCGAGTCTGTGTAGAGCAGAATCTTATTCTCAGGTGGTAGAAGACACGGTAGTATAGTCATCTTGGCGGGGCTTTAGCTCGTGACATGAAAGCAATACCATCCGCGCCACCAAGCGATAAGCTACGGCGAGTGCAGGCAAGTTGATCTCGAGAAGCCAATTAGTGCGTGGCGGTGTTATCAATTCTCGCTTCGCCAAACACGCACGAGCCCGCTGGGAACCCAGCCCTTGAGGACCCGACCTCATATTGCAATCATAGCCATCGAGTCGGCCCGCCTCTCGGAGGATAGAGTGGATTGGCCGTTGATCCGCCAGAAGCGTGTCCTCGATGGGTAAGGTGGTGCATTTATATTAGTACCCTCCTCTGGGAGGAAAGGGATCTAGTGCCAGGATTATACTGATTCAATGCCGACGTGTTTGCTTGGACTCATCCGGATATGCCCGGGATCGACCCGTTCACGCCTCACCTGATTAAATGTGGCCCCCTCTGCCCAGTCGATCAAACAAAAGTGGAGGCGATTCACCAGGCCGCCACGGTCATCAGGGCCAGAAATTCGTGTATACGCGTAATGGATTCATCGAGTAGTGAAATACCCGAGTGGGGCGATGTAGTGGTGGTCCGAAGAAGGGGAACAAATGGAAGTAATGTGTGTTCACCTGAGCCTCAACGATGCCTGTCCAAAAGACAACTTCCCCATGCCCCGCATAGATCAGATTGTGGATGCCTCGTGAGTACAGACATCTTATCCTTCTAGGCGCTTTCTTGGGATATCGCCCGAATCTATGCCCCGGATGCGAAAAAACATCTTTCATCACGTATGGAATTTGTCTTGTTACAATGCGTGTACGCCGGATTAAGAATGTTGGGGCCACCTGCTCGGAGGTTGGTAGCGAGAAAATGTTTCGGCCCTTGCTCGCGACACTATGGGAAGTTTATATTGATGATATCTTGGTAAATCAAAACGGCGCCGGATCATGTCTTTCCGTCTCGGCGGAAACTTTCTACCTCCTCAGAAATATGTATGAAACTAAACCCCTAAAATGTGCCTTTGGGGTGTGTAAGCCAAATTCCTTGGCTTCATGGTAACACGAGGAATAGAGGCAAATCAGCGCAGCACAAACCATCTGCAATCCTGACCCTAGCTCACGAAGAATCAATATTGACGGTGAGGTTAAATCGCCCGCGGCGTTTATTTCCCTCTTCAGCGACCGGTAAACCCTTTTCCTCATAGTGAGGGCGGTAGTGATGGGACGAGGAATGTAGTAGAGCATTCGTGGCGCACGTCAGCGATACGCCAGGCCGATCATGCGAACACAGGCCAGGAACCGCGCTCTATCTTTATTCTGCGACCTCGATGTAGCGATCAAACGCGCCTTATTCAAGGAATGTGGGGATGCGAAGTTAAGGCCAGTGTTCTTTATCAGCAATTCCTTCACGAGATCTTGAAGCCGAGATCCACCCACCTCGAACGAGAACGCCTTGGCCTACTGAGCATTGTGGCCGCCTTAGGCTCATCCCGTTGTGTGGTGATGGCCAGATCTTCCTCTCAGGGGCAATTTCACAAACCCGATACGTGGGAAGGATGGCGGATTGAGCGTGAACTAGCGAATATGGCATCCGGTACAAGCGGGGCCTTCATGAGAAGGCGAGTCTTAGGCGACTTCATGCGAGAAATCCTGACTAGGCACATGCCTAAGCGATGAGGAATTTGGTGGACCGCTCGTTGATGGGGGCTCAGACGATCGAGGATCGGGATTGGTGCGCGGTGGCCTCCCTTCACGGGTAAAAAGTTAAGCGGCGGTCTGTTTAGGCTTCAGCACCTCCAACAACGAGTCAGAATACGAAGCCATGATAGCCGGACTAGAACTCGCACTCGCCGTAGGTGCTAACAGCCTTTTGATTCGAAGCGACTCACGGTTAGTGCATTGGGACCGTGGCATAATTCGGTCCAAGGAACCCGAATGGCAAAATACGCTACTCTAGTCAAGCGAAATTGGTACCCTCACGGCCAAGGAAGCTTCGAACATATCCCAGAAACTGATAATGATCGGTGATGCTTTAGAAATTGCGATGGCGGCGTCTTTACCAATAATGAAACTACATATCTCATATCTACCTCAACCGGGCTCTGTTGCATACTTTCGAAGTAAGCCAAGTAGAAGAGTCTCACATCACGGATGGACCCGTACGGCTCTACATAGCTACGGGGAATTACGGATGATAGAGAGCTGTAGAACTCGGAGTTCGGTCAATTTAGGTTCTCCTTAGTAGACGGGCAGCTATATAAACGGTCACTAGGCGGACCATACCTGAGATGCCTGACTCCTAAGCAAGGCTAGTATGTGTTGGCTGAATTACATGAAGGTATATGCGGGAATCACTCGAGGGGAAGAACACTAGCCCACCGAGCTCACATGCGGGAGTTATTGTGACTATGAATCGAGATCTTGCTGACTATGTCAAAATGCTGATATAGCGAGTGTCTCCCGATCTTGAAATCTCGGTGCAAGACTGATTTCAATCTTAATGGGGGATCGATATTGTAGGGCTAGTTCCCCACGCACCCGGCCCAAAGAAACTGTGCGATCGCTCTGATTCTTGATGTGGATAGAGGTTGATCTTCGTGATTAAAGATAAAGATGTCACCCAGGATTCATCTGAAATATCATCTGTAGGTTCGGCATTCGAGATAGATCGTGTCGGATAATGGGCACGGTTGTGGCCAGGTCTATCGGGACTTTTGCAGGCGAAATCTGAGAGCAGTACTCTATCCCCGGTATCCCACGGAAGCGTTCGCGAGCTAAAGCCTCGATAAAACTCTGTTGGCCAGCCACTCAGCGGCTAGACTTCGACTGAAATGGGTGGAGGGGCGCCGGGGTGCTCTGGAGAAACTATAGGACCCGGCCGAAGACCGACCTGCGTCTCCCCTTTCGCACTCACCTACGGGATGGAAGTTGTTATCCGGCGAATGAGGCCTACCTACTTATGGGACAATGACACGAGTAGAAAATGGGGGATTTGTGATCAGAGAGTTAGACACAAGTGACGAGCTGCAGGAAACGGCTGCAATCCAAGTGACCTCTTACCAACGCCGCTTAGCAAATTTTTATAACAAACGGGTAAAGCCTCGGATGTTCGACGACGATCTAGTCCCCTCGAAGAGTTTTGAGAACCTTGCGGACCACGGTTGGAGAAAGTTTCAACTGGTGGAGGGACCATATGTAGTCACACGGCCCGGGGAATCTGAATCCTATGCAATAGACAAAACCGATGGAACCCCTGTACCTAGAATGTGGAATGCCATGCACTTAAAAAGGTATTATCGATAAAAGAATGTCGTTATTATCTTTTACTTGCATATCTTTGCTTATCCATACATAATCTCTAAGCCCGGGTGGCGCAGCTCAGCTGACTTTGCCGGCCGGCGCCGATCACATCTAGTGGTCGATCTCCTAACCCAGGGTGGCTTAGCTCTTGACTTCTTTCGGCCCGACATATATCACATATGGTGGTCGATCTCTAACCGTTGTGCGGCTCATTTGGCTGCTAGGCCCGACATAGATCATAGGTAGCTGAGGTGTCTCGCACGGGTGGCGCGAGCTCATTGACCTGCCGGCCCGACATAGATCACATCTGGCGTGATCTGGCCGGGTGGCCAGCGACTCAGCGACTGCCGGCGGCATAGATCGCTCTGGTTGATTGATCTCTAAGCTTGGTGTATCGACTCAGAAGCTACCGACCCGGCGTAGATCACATCATTGATCGATCTCTAAGCTTCCGGGTGGCGTGGCTCACTTCTTTGCGGCGGCATAGATCACATCTAGCTGGTCAATCTCGCTTAGGGTGGCCTGAATCGACCTGCCCAGTCCGGCTATAGATCACGTCTAGCTAGTCAGTCTACAGCTTGCAGTTAGTGCGACTCGCTATTTTAGCGGCGGCATAGATCACATCTAGGCTGGTCGATCTCTAGCCGGGTGGCGCCGGAGTTCAGCGACTTGCGAGCCCGGTATAGATCACATCTGGCTGGTCGATCTCTAAAGTCGGGTGGCGCGGTCAGCGAACATGATGACATCTAACTAGTCAAAATCAAAGTGCGGCTCTCTACGGTCAAATCCTGCCCGGTCGCATATGCTGACAAAGCGGATGAAATCCCGGATGAGGTAGTGTAAAACACCCAAAATAACCAAAGTAAGAAAAAAAAAAGGAAAATTGTCTTGCTACAAACTTAAATAAGACAAGTCAGCAATGAGAACCTATACACCACTCGGATCCATTTGGAAGAAGCGCCTCCTCCCAGTAGCAGCTAGACTATTCTACGACGCTCTTCCCCTGCACTGACAACAAGAGCGAAGTAGAGCGATGGCAGAAGCCTTTGAGGCGCGGGAGTGTGAGGGGCTCTGGAGTCGGTGGGCGAAGGATTGGGCATCCGTCAGGTTGAGGTCTTTCTCCACATATCATTTATTCTTTGAAAGTGCAACCGTAACCATAATTGAAGAGTGTATTGTCGCTTGAGTCAAATTCGGCCTCCATCATCTTCCTGTCAGCATCGGCCTTCTCCCGGAATGCGTCAAAGTTGTCCTTCAAAGCCCCGAGCTCTATGACCAAAGAAAGTTTTCATCTGCCAAATGACTATTCTCTTCTTCTGCTTTCTTAAAGCCTCCCCTGCTGCGACCGACACTTCCTGAGCGGCTCCACGTTCAAGCTTTGCCTTCCGGCAAGCTTCTTCCGCCAAGGCACGCTGAACCCGAGCAAGCTCCGACTCAATCTGCGCTTGGGTATTAACGGCTCCCTCAGTCGCCAGCTTGGCCATTGCCGCCTCATGGCACGCCATATCTCGGCCTTTGCGGCGGCTCTCTCGGCGATTCTCACAGCCTCCCCAGTTCGATGGCGACACGTCGACTGGCTTTCTTTAGTGAGGCGCTGTCGTCTCCCCGTTTTACCATACACTTTGAACAAATAACCGCGTTTGCTTTCCGGAGTCCCTTAGCGGCTTCCAGGCTTCGTGATCTTTGCGGCACCATGTACAAAGCGGTAACTACGACTGTAAAGAAACCCATTAGCAAGCCCAGAAAATAATCAATAGCGAACCACACGTTGAACCACCTATCTTACCAGCTCGGTTGATTGAACAAAGTTGCGGTTCCGGACCTGTATCCCGTCATCAATGATCTGCAGAAAATCCTCCTTCGGGGTAGAAGCAGGGAGGGGCACCGTATAATCTTCGTGAAGGCCCATGACCCGAGAGGTTACTGGTACCCGATACATGGGTGGGTATAAACTATTTAACGGTCGGTAGCGCTCTGCGATGAAAGAATCGTGGCCCGCGTGTATCTTTCACCTCCTCGCCCCCGGGGCGGATATCTCGACTCTGGGGCTCGGCCCGGGGATGAAGGTAGTTATTAGTTATCGCAGGTCGGAGCCGTTTGGGCTGGGCAGTCGGGTATATCTCAGGTGCGCGGTGGCTCCTCGCCGATGGGCGGGGTGCTTGGGTGCTCGCGGGCGGATTACTCACCGATTTTGATCGATCGGCCCCATCGTCTTGATCAATATAGGCCCCGATTGGGGCCGAGGATAGTGATTGCGATCCCCGAGACTCGGGTCCAGCAAGCTACCATCGGCAGCCCGGCTGGCTCGACGCGAATTGGGCCGCGGGGTGGCATCCGATTCTCTACTCGAACTTACTTGCGGCTTTCTTTACGGGCGGCACCAAGCGTCAAGCATTAGCCATTCTTTCCATCGGATTCCTCTTCTTCCCGAATCCACGGGGGCCGTCCACGGCGTCGTGGGAGACCAGTATAAGAATTCTCACACACGGACCGTGGCGTTCCGGCGGCAGCGCCCCTTTTCAGCTTGACCTTTACCGCTCGAGCGGCCACGGTGCATGCAGAGGGACGCGCTGGGGCGAGTCTCTAACCTCGACGAAGGCGAACCAGAACCTCGGCTCGAGGATTCAGACGACCTTGATGCGCTTCGGGTCCCCTGCACCCGACTCGATGCCTCGACTACCGGATCCCTGGAGGAGCTAGCGTTGCCAGAAACTAGGCGCCGCACATCTACAAGCACAAAGTGTTCCCCTTCCACGACGTTAGAGCAGCAGTGGGAATGACAGCGGAGTATGAAATCTGAGTTGCGCCCTCATGGCGGCTATGTTCTCTTAGGTAGCGGGACCTAGTAGTGTAAAACAGAAATCTCAATAGTCGGCGGATCTTTCTCGATAGCAACTTCTCCACCCGCCCCTGACCTTCCTTTCCAAGCCTTACCTGCATGAATAACCAATGGTTAATACATCATAACGTCGGGACGCATACTGACAAAACCGGCACAACTACGGACCTGGGAAGGACTGAGACTGGTTAACATTAAACGGCAACCAGGGGGAACTCGGGGTCTCATCCCAAGGACCCCTCACCGATGCGCCCCTTTCGCCTGTCTTGGCCCGATTCGAGGCCGTTCTGTCCCGAAGTCGTGGACTCAAAACCCGACATGGACATCCAGCCACGGGCCCACATTGAAGTAAATAATAAAAGCTCGGTAGCGTGAGGTCAGATGGTACGGTGGTTGGCACCGCGACTCTGATTAGGATGCGGATCACGTTGAGGTGGATAAGGGCCGAGGGTGCCCGGGTAAAATGTAAAGCTGTTTACAGCTATAGTGGAGTGCGGAAAGCGCAGCCGTACGCTGGGTGTTCACGGGTGAAGAACACACCGTTGTGTTCCCCACCCAGCGTGGAATCGTCCACCCTCTCCATCAATCGAAGGTCGATGTTATCGACCACCTACATAATGCACCTTTTAATTTCCTCCACATCGTCGACCTTGATGGCATTGCTTGTAGAAGGTTTAGCTCAGGTAGCCTCCGGGACTACCACTCGTGGAGATTTCCTCCCGACCCTCACATTTCTACAAGCATATCAAAGGAAGCAAAAGGTGAATATTAGACCCCTGACATATACCAAATAGGTGAAAAGAATATATTACTCTTGGGCATCAACTACTGGACGGAGTAAGATATAAGACTCATCCATCTCGAACTTTGCGTAGGGCAGTCTCACGAGGACCAACACTAAAAAGCCTTGACGATAGCTGCAGTGGAATCAAAGGCGAATGCACCTGCTTGATGACTCTACAAACAAAATGCAAGGTAAAAATTTGGCCTATTCGCAGTGGTTGGTTGCCAAGGAGAAAGAAGATAAACCCAGCAACACGGAAGGAAAGAGTGCAGCGTAATGATGCCTACCTATATATATATCGCGCTGGGGCGTGCGATTACGCATTTAATCTTGGCGTGGCCAGATCTACCGGATCTCAACCAACACAACGGTTCGACTCTAGGGTACGTTAGATTGAGGTGGACCAAGCGGGCCTTCCTCGAGCGAATGGAACCAGCCCATTTAACAATTTTATAGTAACCAAATAACCATAGTTAAACACAATCATAGAATATCCATACATAATTGCAATAAGGCACGAAAATGACAAAAAACTACAATTTTATTAATTACCAAAAAGGTGTTCAGCGTTACATAAGCGATGCTTGTTACCAAGCAACGTTTTACGATACATTCGACCTCTGAGACATCTAAGTAAGCGAAGCATCCGTGGATCGAGACGAGGAAAGGCTGTAGAAGTAGAAAGGAGAGAAGGTGGTGATGGGCAGACGACGAAAGCCCCGTGCGCGTGGGGGCTGAGGTGGTGATGGAAATTTGAGCAGCGAGACGAAAACCAGGTGTTGCCACGGGCTAAGAAGGAGGAAAGGAGGATGAGGTGGTGGAGGAGAATTTGAAGCGATACGCGAGTCGGCATGGGTGTCCTCGGTCTTAGAGCTTCCGTTCAAGTTTTAAAACCACTTGACTCACGAACATTTGACTCCGCTCGAAGCATGTAGATCTCGACCATCCCATGCGAGAAAGACAGCATACTCAACGAATCGATCGTAGCGATCCTCGTTCATGACCCCTTCATGAGGTATCCACGACGATCTATCATCCTTCTACGATGATGACATGGATAACCCGATGAATAACGAACTCCGTCATCCTCGCCTTTATAAGCGCTCTATATCTTAGAGCGATCAGAGATAATCGATAGCATCTAATGCGATTCTGAAAAAAGTTATAAAATTTACGTTGAAAATTAAGCGACATTAATAATCGTGTTCCCAGGTGATATGATGGTCGACCTTGCTCTTTCTGACGGGAAGATTGCTCCTCCGGCGAGGGGCATTGTGGTACCTTGGGCCTGGGCGGCACTGACCAATAGGCGATCGAGGCCTTAAGCCGGCCCGAAACCTTGCCGGCCCGAATAACGTAGGCGGGGAATGCGGCGATCCTCGCGCATTGAGGGAGCGCGGCGATCCGCCCGGCGTATGGAATCCACAGACCACAGGCGCCTCATTTAGCTAGCACTTATCTTCACTGATCGGCCGAGCTCTCGGCGAAAGTACATGACCCGTCTCCACTTTCTGAGCGAAAGTCCACCCCAGGCCGACCACAGTCGCCTCGGAACAAAATAGGGATATCCTCTTGTTGGCAGTTCTATCGGAATTGGTTATGTAGGGAGAGATGAGTCACCTTCCACTAAATAATGGTGATCTTCCCCGGACATTATGGGAAGGAATGTCGATTATCCAAGACGAGATCCTCTTTCTTCCCCTCATAAAGAAAGTAAGTCACGAGAAAAGGTATGAGATTGATCGAGATTCTTATTATCAGTGATTCTGGTCGCGAAAAAAAAGGACTAACTTTTGCCATCGGAAGGCTGGCGGAACACCACCGTATCTTCTTTTGTTTTGCATGTTGCGATAGCTGCTTGAATGCTGACGATCGGTGACTCTAAATCGGAGACCACGGGAGTGCATTCTTGTGGACACGTCGAGGCTTAACTTCATCGAACCATGGAAGCCCTTCCCATGCCATCTATCGGTTCTTGGTCATGGTCATGAGCCCACCTCTATTTCGATGCTAGCCACACAGTCCTGATTCGTTGATGAATTTAAATAATTGAATTTATTATCAAGTAGATCCATTATTTAGTAAATTATAATTTGTTAATGGATTTAAATGACTGAATTTATTATAAAGTAGGTCCATTACTTAGCTTAATTATAATTCATAAACTTTATTTTGAAACTATTGATCGATTTAAATAATTGGATTTATTAGCAAGTAGATCTATGTGTTCGCCCAGTATAGTTAACGATATATCGGGTGTCGATTGATCGACACGATGCTGAGTTTCGATAATGTTTGATCGACAAAAGAATCGGAGTATGCGTGTGGAAGCGTGCCAACATGTGCGGAGGAGAAGGAAAAAAAGGATAAAATCGCCAATTTATCGACTATATATCGCGATATATTAGCGATTTTATCAAAATATCATCAATTTTGAAACCCATGCCCTTTTAAATTTTGCATTAAAGCTTGCCTTAAATTCTTCCTTGATACTCGGTAAACCCTTATCAAAATATCATCCATTTTCAAACTTTAATATCCTAAAATATATTTTTAATATATGGATTATCTTTATATTTTAAAAGTTTAATTATGTATAAGATATGAATATTAAAATAAATTGTTGATGTATATTGTTGAATGCATTTTAATTAAATAATTTGTGATTTTAGTGTTTAATATATCTCATTTATCATGTCATAAAAATTATTATAATTTCATTTTTATTTTTTTTATAAACCCATCATATGTTATTATCTTAAATATATAATAATAATACTAATATATATATATATATATATATACACTATATTATAGTATAATTATATATAACAAATAAAATAAAATTTTTATATTTATAGAATGAAATCAAGGTATTTCATTATATTTATATATTTAAAATCAAAATATTATCTGTACATTACATTTATAAAATAACCTTCTTACTTATTTTATCAAAATTTAAAATTATAAACCATTTTAATGAATTTTTAAATAATTTTATATTTTATTAATATTTAAATAACTTGGCCCCTCTCAATATATTTAAATAAATGTATATCTCAATATATTCAATATATCTCAATATATTCAATATATTATACTCGATATAACTTAGTAAAATCAGAAATCTTGATATATCGTAGAAACCCATATTTTAATCCACGAGTAAAGGTAAGAGCATGAAGAAAATACTTCAAATAAATTTTTTGAAAAAAATGACATAAAATTTAAGTATCAATTAAATTTGTGAAAAAATAGAATAAAATATGAAGACATGAAATAAGATTGAAAACATATAAAAAATATAACATAAAAATAGGATTTAGTAAATGGATTGAAAAAATTTTATTAAAAAACTTGAATTATAGGTTAAAGGTAATTATTTTTACTTATTAAGGATAATTATTTGCCCCACCTGATATGAAAAACATAATAAAATATCACATCCACATATTACCTAGTTAAATTAGGACTATGTGTGAGACATATTTCCTCACTACAAATCTATGTTTACTACATTCTGATTAAGTCTAATTTTTAACCTTTAAAACCAAACTTCTTTGTTATAATATTCTTATTTAAAAATTTAAAAATTTTTGAAAATAATTTTAAGATACAGTGTAATCTTGCAAGAATGTTACTTTATATATATATATATATATATATATATATATATATATATATATATATATATATATATATATATATATATATATATATATATATATATATATATATATATATATATATATATATATATATATATATATATATATTTTAATATCGGAATCTTGCTTTTTATATATTTAAATACATTTAAATAAAATAAATAATTTATATTTATAGAATAAAATCAATTATTCATTATATTTATATATTTAAAATCGAAGTATTAATATATACATTACATTTATAAAATAATCTTTCTACTTATTTTATGGAATTTTAAAATTATAAACATTTTAATAGTTTTAAATAATTTATATTTTATTGATATTTATGCAAAATATCCATTGATATCTCATATATCTTGACTATGTCCAAGTAAATTCTAAGTACCGATATATCCGTTGAAAATGATATTTTAATCCTTGAGTAAAGGTAAAAGAATGAAGAAAAATATGGAATAAAATTTGTGAAAAAATGACATAAAATTTAAGTCTCTAATAAATTTGTGAAAAAAATAGAATAAAATATGGGAAGCCATGAAATAAGATTGAAAACATGTAAAAATATAACATAAATAGGGATTTAGTAAAATGGTTAGAAAAACTTATATTAAAATACTTAAGATTATAGGTTCAAGGTAGTTATGAAGGGTTAATTTTTTGCCCCACAATATGAGAAAAACATAACAAAAATGTCATATCCACATATTACCTAGCTAGATTAGGATTATGTGAAAGACATATTTCCTCACTACAAATCAATGTTTACTACGTTATAGTTAAAGTATTTAATTTTTAATATTTTTTTAAATTTTTATTATAATATTGTGGTATTTTGTTCTTCCAATTTAATTCTTAACCTTTGGTCTGAACCTCTTTAATAAAATGTTTTTTTATTTTAAAATTTGAAAATTTTGAAAAACAATTTTAGATACGATATAATTCTTTATATTTAATGTTTACACATATTTCCTCACTACAAATCAATGTTTACTGCGATTATAGTTAAAGTATTTAATTTTTAATATATATATATATATATTTTATTATGTGTGGTAATACATTTCTTCCAATCTAATTCTTAACCTTTGAACTAGATCTCTTTAATAAAAATATTTTTATTTTAAAATTTGAAAATTTTTGAAAACAATTTTTAAGATACGATATAATTCTTTATATTTAATGTTACTTTATATATATATATATAAATCTAGCTACCTTTGTTTTTGTTGGAGAGGCTCATTTGTTCTCATCCCATTAATAAAAAAACGTGGCATGCTTCTATTTTCAACCTATTCAGTAAGTCCAATAAACCCTAACCATAACATGTGCATGCAGTCTCAAATATTCAAATCCTTAACCTTAACACATGTTTGCATTGCAAAATAATGAGATTATACTGTTCAAAAATCATATTGAAGTTTGAAATTAATGCCACAACAACAATCTTAAACTCATTGATAAATTATTGAGAATTAATAAAATATCATTGGGACAAATGAAACTAGAAGAAGAAGAAACAGTTGTAATTTTTCAACGAGTGGCAGAAATGCAATCATGGAAGAACTCTTGCTGCTATATGTGTAGAACCCTAAGTCGTCCTGTAATCGTAAACGCTGTATCACACATAAGATCACTCATGAAAAAGGGCTAATAAGTTAATTAATGAAACACTTTATTTTAAATCATCAGATTAACTTTTTATATGATTTGGGAAAAGAATAAAAGAAAGAAGAATAAGTAATTTGGTTGTGAAAAAGAGGAATAAAATAAGGTAACAGGAATAAGGTTCCTTAAATATCTAGTTTTTTTGTATTTATTGATAATAGATTACATTTTTGTAAATGCATATCAGATATTGGGTAGGGGGTTAGGCAATTAATATTCATACCATCTAACGTGATTCGGGTTTTGAAAATTATTCTCAAACTTAATTAAAACTCGATATCTGAGCTGTCTTCTGCTTGGGCTTTGTTTTTGTCTTGCGCTCACCTTTGAAATTTCCAAGAGACGGACGGCCAGTTTTGGCAGCAGAATTTCTAGCTAGACCATCTCTCTTTCTCTCTCTCTCTCTCGGCTTCTTTTCCTTGTTCCACTCCAAAAGATTTCCCTGAGGTCCATATCCGAGCAGCCTTCTCTGCTTGGGCTTTGTTTTCTAGGCCAGACCATCTCTCTCTCTCTTCTTTTTCCTTGTTCCACCCAAAGATTGTTGTTTTAGAGTTGATGGGCTCTCAAGTCTCTGCGAGAGATTGCCACTCACATCATCATCAAGCAGCAATTCCTTCTTCTTCCTGTTCAATATTGGGCCACTCTTTGGGAAAAATCTTGATCAGATGAGAGGTTATGTTTGGCTACGTCTACTGAATCCCCTTTCAGTTTTGTCGTTATTATTAAAATCATTCCGGACAGCTCTTAATAGCTCATGATTCAAAAGAAGAAAACCCATTAATTAAATACAGCTTGAGCTGGAAAACCAGGAAAACTTTATTGGTCAAACACATATCCAAACCAATTCTGTGGTACTCAAAATGTTGCTTCTCACTTGTTGAAATTTATTTATGCATATGCATTGTGGAATTCAAATTCGAATCAGTACATGAAACAACTAGACTACACCGTTCTAATTATGGACCTCAAATCCCAATCCTCGGCCCCAATTCCATGCAACCAAACACAATCTTTAACCATTGGTTCTTAAAACCCTTTCTATTGACTCCTAATTGTGCCTAAGCACATTTTAGTCAACCAATATTAACTATACTCAGTCATCAGTAGCACAGAGTTGACCTAGAACAAGTAAAATCCAACCCGCATGTTTGGCGGCCAAGAAAATAAGAAAAATACAAACCCAGAAGTGTTCTAGGAAACAACTCCTTTTTCCTTTTAACACTTTCAAGGCAGCAACCAAACAAAGCTCAAAACCCAACCCACCGCAAAATTACCAACACCAACAAACTAATCCAAAACTCCACACCTGAAATCCTAAAAACAACAAATTGCTCAACCGTTAAAGACAACTCGAACCCAACACATTCTCCGATAATTCAAAGGAACCCTAGTAGGGCCCCCAAAAAAAATCCTAGGTTTTTCCAGAACAATCACCTACAATTGGATCGAAAATGATAAAGAAAATTCAGGTCAATGGAGTAAAATAGAACCGAGACGAAACTTACATTGACTAATCGGATGGGATGGAATTGTTGAGAAAGAAAGTGCTTGTCGGGTAGAGAGCAGTGAGTCGGCACGACACGATTCGCGCCTTGAGTCATCATTGTGGAGATTTTCCAGAGAGAGAAAGAGATTCTGAAGGCGGATTGGCCGCCTTCTATATTTTGAATTGCAAAATAAGGTTTTATTTTTTTAAGATAATGTAAACAAGTGTTTTGGATATATTTAGATTTATTTAAAACAAAATTGTTAAAATATGTTAAAAATAAAAATATTGAATAAACTAATACGATTTTAAAATTTTTAAAAATTATTATTATTATTACTAATATTTATTTATGACGTTTAACTTTAAAAACAATTTCATATCCTAGTTTAGTTTGAACATTATTTTGATTTTAACCTATATTAATAAAAAATTTTAAATAATCTATTTATATTCAAAACTCAATTTTGGGGGTTTCTCTTTTTTTCTTTTTTTTTTTATTTTTCCTTTTTATTATTTTTTAGGGGTATCTCTATTACAATAAGTTATGATGGGACGAAATTGATTAGACTCGGTGTTACAACTCATAGTGAATCAATGAGAGATAATATAAGATAGATTTGGGGTTAACTAAAAATGTTGACTTTGTGTTGACCAAATATGTTCTCCACTCTTTTAAGCAATACTTATTAATCATACGATATGTCAACATATAAAGCGATCAAAGAGTTCGAGTCCTGAGACCTACTTTGAGCCTGGTCTGAGCCCGTGTTTAAAATGATTGAGTCACGTGTTTCATTTTAGGCCCGCCTCACCCACAAAGCCAAGCTCCTTTAGGTCTCGTTTTGATAGGCCTCCACCCTTATTTCCATATTATTATTTTAAAAAAGAGATATAATTCATTTATAATACGATTTTGTTAAGTTTGTTGATGATAAACTGAAATATAGGTATAATTTAGTTTGTGCATTAAATTTTAAGTAAGATAAATGATGTTAAAATATATATTTACTAGCTTGATTATTTATTGTTTAAGCTCCTCCAACCCGCAAGACCCGCCTAGTACAGGCCCATAAATTGGGTTGTGGGTCTTAAAACAAGAGAACAGTTAGCCCAACCGAGCCTTGGGCCTCATTTCTTATAGCCTTGACGACTGACGTAAATAATTATAATATTTAGACGCCCCAAAACCTGTCAGCCCATTAATGTAATTTCAATAACTAAGGAAATTCAATACATTCGAATCATGAGAATATATACACGAGTAAAAATGCCTCTGGGCCTATAAAATAATACTCATAAATATACTATCACAACTATTCTCCAATTATCTCCAAAGAATTTAATAGTTGATTAGACTTTATACAAACATATATTAAATTCACTGTTCTTAATACATGTTATGTCCAAAAGCCTCAAAGCCACAAACCGCTTCTTCAAACTAGTCTCTGAATTTTGTTTTCTGCTTTGAAAGGTCCTTCGCACTCAAAAATATAATCCTCGATAAAGTCGGGAATGACGCCACAAGAGCGTGAATCACCCTAACAAGCATTTCCTCCAATCTAAGTCAAGATACGCAATGCTCCAATTTAAACACACACTCAAGTAATGACACTGATTCATTTAAATGTCTACACATCACCCCCACGCCATGAGTCCACCGATTCACTCACACTCGTTTCAAGAATGTACGAGAAAATAATCATTTTCTCAAAACAAACTTTATTTGCTTTGAAGATACTACACTGAATCAGACTCAGAAAATACAGATCACTCCAAAGCGACCGGTTTACTGAATTCTCCGAAATGGGCCAATGTCTTCATCCTAAGATCTCATAGCCCATCTCCCAACCCACCCTCCTGAATATCATCCCGTGAAATTCCTTTCGCAACCACGTCTCGCTTTTACAAAATACCATGTCATGCACTCACACCTAACTTCTGTGTTACCTTAAATGATAATAAAACGCATTACGCCATTTTCAAAATCATCAGTACAATATGTCAATACGCAGATTTAACAATCTATAATTACAATACACAGACCAACACATCAATCATCACCCAATTTAAATTACACTTGAGCAACCATAATCTCATCTCCAATGGCTTACAAACACAATTTAATTCCATATAATTGCGCTTACTTGTTAACACATTAAATCATGTCTTAACCTATCTATTTCCTCAACTTAACATACAAAGTATTATGTTGATCACCTTTAACAGTAGTGAGAATCTTCGTAAAAGCCACAAAAGAGAGAGAGAGAGAGAGAGAGAGAGAGTCTCAACAATGTCATAGCATCAAGTATTTAAATAAGCAGACCTGAAGCTCTGGGCTCTGGTTGGCACTTGAGACCTTCAGGAGAAAATATATAGATTCTGCATCATTGCTGGAAAGAGGTGCAGGCAAAATAACATCTCGAAGCGCAGGTCACTAAAGCGCACCTACTGTCTTTCCAAATTTCCTACATCTATCTATCAAGAGTCCTCTTCATAAAAGCCAATGCAAGTTGCTTTGAAACCTTACTAACACCACTTTTTGACCCACTGCCTCCTCCAGTGGCCTGTAAACATTATTTGAAGAGGCATTTCAATGTTTACCCTTACTGCAAACAAGCTATTCTATATTCATTCAAATAAAGGCAGTCAATTATAGAATAGAATCGCTCATAGATATGTAGATATTTTTAAGAACGCCATTCCATAGTTCGAATTAAAATCACACCCAAATATAGTTATTAGGAGCAGAGGTTTTGTCAATACAAAGGTTAAAGTCTCTTTAGTACATCTCTTCTTAGTCGGAGACCAAGGTGTTTTTGTGGGTGGTCCTATTTCCTTTGTTCATTTCATTGATTGAGGAATGTAGTGAGTTTTGAAGGTTTTGTACATGCTTTTGTGGGTGTTTTTTTGTGGCAAGGAGGGTTCTTCTTATTTCTTGGCGGTTTTTCGCTACGCCTTTTAATATATTTTCTTACTTTATCAAAATATAGTTATTAGGAGCAGAAGAATTCAAAAAAAAAAAATCTCACCCTTTCTGAAAGAATCACTGCCCTTGAACCTCTTAAAATAAAAATAACAAATAGAATGTACATCTTACAAAATTAATAGAAATAATAAACGTATGCTCAATTGGTTGAGAGACATTCTGCACAGAGTTCGAAAATCACCACAAATGCAAAGCTTGAAGAAAAACAAGGATACACAAATCTTAAAAGCTTCTAAATGATATTACACAGACACACGTATATATTATGAAAACCCCATCAACTTCCCCAGTATAATACGAATATGAAATGATCCAGTCACAAGGCATAAGACTTTGTAGTAAAGAAAAATTAATGGACACAGATGAAGCACTAACCAACTGCTTTTTGTATGTCATCTCAACAAGTCTATTCAACGCAACCTGTCTTCATGGGTGAACATGTAATTAGATCACATAATATTCATTAGACCTTAAAAGTTTTCATTATTAATTTTCATGATTAAAATAATCTGAAAATACTTAATCAAGATAGTTGACTATATCATTTTTCCATTTCCTTCCACTCTGAATACTTTGATTAGATCATATTAAATGCTCTTCTTCAACCCAACCTATAGAAACAATAAGAATAATATCCTCAACATAACAACAAATATTAAAAGATGGAAAAGTAGAAGAGAAAAATCACTAAAATGTTCAAATAAGTTGTACTATACATTTTTTCTTATGTTGAAGCACACTACTTTGAACTTTCTTTCAGTTTCTGCTCAAATATAGTGAAACGGTAAGTGTAGGAAAGTAGATGTGATATAAAGAACAAGAATGTAATCCAATCTCTTGTTAAGTTAAGTTTCTTCTCAGTTCCACAATTTCTTGACTAATTATCATCCTTCCTCTGCTAGATCAGGCTGTAACAAGGCAACCGGAAGTAAAAAGGAGAAGAGAAAAAGATGAGGTTCTGAAAAGGACAAATTTTAGCCATAAAGAGTCGCCACGTGCAAAGAGATATTTCACCACGCAACCCAATACCAAAGCGTAAAGATAGAAAGAAAGTATCCCTAACATGAATCTACTTAAGTAAAGATTTGGAAAATCCATAAGGGAAAAAAATAAATAAACAGATAATTGGTGGGGGGAAGGGAAACATAAGGAATCAATGTTAATAAAAACAAAATAATAATTTTGATGTAAACACTACTTCCTGTAGTAAAAGTCATACCACATGCTCCGGAATTAGCCAACTCCATGCAGCTCCAGCAAATAAGTTTGTCTTCCAGTGACATCTTCTCATATGGAAACTCAAAGGAAGAAACGACAGAGCCATTTGGCTCAACAGCTTTAGGCACATCCAGGCAGTCATGGAAAATATCAGAGAGAGGCCCAACATCAGAACACTTAGAACGATAAACTCCATGAAGGTGGTCATCATCACATGAAGGATTGAACATGGTTGGTGCCCTATTAAATGTGGTACTCCCATTACAAGAAATTTTTTCAGGGGAATATATCTTCTGAGTTCGAAGATCCAACACAGAATCATATTCAGATTCCATCTTATCCCTTCTTTGAGGGTCAATATCAGCATTAAGGCACACACCAGCAGAAGAGTCATCTCTAGGATATTGTATAGACGTATTTCTTTGTCCACCATTTTCTTTCTACTGAAGCTCATCTTTCGCAGATAAGAGCCGATAATACTCTTTTGGTACAGTGGGGTAACTTGCTTAAACTTTTCTTTCTGCATTCAATCTTCCATATATGGCAAATATCATCATCCTCAAACTGATCAACTGGGTTCTCGGACCTAGAAGACTCCTTAGATCCAATTTGATTCATCCGGTTTCTCTCTCTCTCAAAAGCATGAGTTTGAGATCGAGAACTTTCTTCATGCACCAGACCATTCTGGGAAAGCAAGACAATTTTAAAACACGTCAACATCCATAACCCAGATAGACTAATAGAAAAATGTTTCGCATTTAATTGATAAAATATGGTGGATTTACCAATTGACAAAGTCCACATTCCAAATGATGGCTTCTTGACTTCAAATGCTGTGGAAACAAAATTACCATTTTATTACCATCAGACAAACCACTGCTGTTACACATTGCATAAATTTAACTCAAAGTACAGGTTCACAGTAATCAATAATGAGCTACAGAATGCAAACATTTAACCATACGATACAGTGCTGGGTCAACGCTAGTAAAGAGATACCATTGAGGCAATGGTATAGCATTAAATTATTGAATATACTATAAAAAGAGAGATATCTGCTCATAAAGATACTGTGGGCATTCTTGCCATTGATGACATCTGATAGGCTTTCATCAAGCTCCTAAGCATTGCAGCTGATCCAGTTTCAAACGGAAACCACAAAGAATCAGTGAGCTTCCAGCTCATGTTCCTGGAACAAATGGTGGTTCTAAAGGGGGTGCTGAAAGGGATGAGATTTCCAGTGTACCTGCAGGACATCACAACGATGTCGGCCCTCCGGAAAGACGGGCATCCTAGGTGTATACCAGAGGAATGGACCAAGAGCAGAACCAGCACCCAAGAGACTTTACATCATACTGTAGCCATTGGTGTCTTCCTAGGGTTCCTGATACTTGGAATCAGGATGTTGAGTGCTTTTATTGATCCAAGTATTAAATAATCCATGTATGTGTAGAAGGAGATTGTCTGTGTTACATTCTGTTTTTGGGGTTAGTTAAAGGTATGTTTGGTTTGTTACCCTGACTAGTTGACATTTTGGTACTGTTTCTCATAGGTACTAGTACTACTTGAGTTGTTAATTGGAAAGCTTAAATGCTGTGAACATCCTCGTCTTTCCAATGTCTAAAGAGTGCATCTTTATACTGTTTAAACTAGTTACTCACATCTCTAACTTATCCCGCGTTTAGAGTATTAGATTATTCAACACACATTTTTATTTATCCAAAATTTGACTTTAAATTAATTAAATCGCAGATATGTTATATGAGGTAATACTTATTTCATATCCAATCCTTATCACAGTGGGGTAAAATTTCGAAAATATTGACCTAACTCATGTAAACATTTTAGATGTTTAGATTTGATAAATTCAAAATTTAGAGAAATATTCAAGAACATATTACCAGAATCCCATTTATAAAAGCTCCTTCTATTTTGGATAACATGTTATTACTTAGTTCAAGAAGAGAAGCAAAAGAACAAGGAATCATGTGCTTCATTTTTCTGAATGATGAGCTTCAGAAATCAGGATTCTGCTCTCAGAGCTGACTATTTCAACATCCAATGATTGCTTAGTTGAATTTTTTTTATATGTTCCAAATTAGGTCTGCTAAAGGTACCTTGAAATCTAGAAATGATAAAAGAAGAAAAAAAAAGAGTATCAATGTTACAAGATAGCTGGTCACTTTTAGAAATATAAACAGGTGCTCCAAAGGGTAAAAGTAGCACAGAATTGTTTACAGTTTATCTTTCGTCAATGCATAGTTATTCAAATGTATTGTGACAACAAGGTTGTTTTGACAGTTCTGTGTTTCAAGAACAACAGAGAATTCAGATCATGCCTCTAAGACCTTTAAATATGAACACATGCTTTATCGATCATAATCAATTCTTAAACAACCTTTTTTATTTACTTCAAACAAATATAGTTCTCCATCCTGATTTTTGTGGACTTGAATTCATAAACAGTTTGGCCTACCCAACTTCCTCAACATTCATTTGTAAAATTTCATAATATTGTTGCCTAATAGATTTGTAATCAGTGATTTCCAGCCGATTCACAATTACAAGGCTGACCATGCATTTCACAATAAAATTTTGAAGGAACAACCTTTTGCTAACCATGAAGTATAAATTTATTGGTGGAATAAGACTAATTATTTTATAGACATTTTGCCCTTCCTGATCATTCATTGAGTGTTTGTACACTCCAGTGATTGCTGTATTTGATCAACCATACAATCCATAGTTGAGTCATCTTAGGACAATTTAAGAAGTGAAGAACTATTGCATATCAATATGAACCTTGTACATAAACATCCAAATCTAGGAAAGATAATCTAAGCTTACATCTGTGCTGTGAGCTCAAAGATTCCATGTAGAAGGAAACTAATTTGTTCAACTTGAAACATTAGCGATAATTAAAGTCCTAACATCAGTTTGTAAGTATAAGCAAGTTAGCAACATATGGAGACAATTCAAAGAACTTGCTTAGTTCAAATGTGTTGAGAAGCATGATATTCATATTAAACCCAAATTCTACAAGCTTGAGTTTTTAGGAGAGTTGATAGTTTAACATTGTATCAGAACTTGGTTTGGCATGAGGTCATGGGTTCGAGCCACCTCTCCGCAATTTGAATATTTGATTCCCATTTGTGTCTTTGAAAGTCCATGATGAACTCCGTTTGGTTTGTTTGATTCTCCATGGTGGTAAAGGAAGTCGCATGTGAGGGAGGGCTTGAAATATGATATTCATATTAAACTCAAATCCTACAAGTTTGAGCTTTTGGGAAGGTATTGTTTAACACACACCTCAGAATTGTGGTTTTCTTTTTTAAAGGTTAGTCGTGGATCATTCCGTGTCACCAATAGATTGGAGAACCCTTTTTTTTTTTTTTTGATAGGCCAGATGAGATGGAGAACTATGTGCATGTGGTGCTGCAAATCAACCAAGCTGTTGATTACCAGTTTAGGCTCAGCTTGATAATTGCCTGACTCAAGCTTGTCCACCAAAACAAGCTTTAATCTTAAAATTTATGTTCAAGCTTTGTTTTGAGCAAAATCAATTCAATGAAATTAGAGGTTTAGCTCATGGGAAGGAAATTGGAGCCAATAAGTTTGTATGCCTAGCAACTGCAACTTTTAATTAGAGTTATTCCTTCATAAGATACTTTCATAATTTATCCTGAAGGTTCATACACCATAAGGTGGTGCAATTACGATATTCACATTCCTTGAAGCATGCTTTTTATATAACTATTTATTGAGATGTTCTCCTTATAAAATATTTTTTATTATAGTGACACAGCAAAGTTATTTCACTTGAAATGAGGTAGGAAACCCAAAGAGGCAGAAAAGGGCTTGACATTCCTTGAAGGCAGGCTTTTCTGTGTGATTTGAACATCTATCATTCACTATAGTACACATTTCTTCTTCAAGGGCATGGACACAGGATGTACACAACAGTCACCTAAAAGATGATCATGAAAAGAAAGGGAAAAATAAACACTACTCCCTCCCTCAATGAAGACCCAACCAATCAACAAAGTCAAGCAAAGGGACATGGACCATGAAGTTATGTGTACATCTTCTGACCAGAGAACAAGTTGCTGAGGAATAACTTTTTCAGCCTTACAATGGAGATGTCTTTATTCTCAAACGGCCTATTTCTCTTTTTCCAAATGTCTCTTGAAACAAACTAACAAGGTTACTTCCCCGCTTTGATATGTTAGCAACAAGGCTGCTTTTCCTTTTGATATGTTAAAGGTTATTATGGTATGGTATGTTGTAAAATCAGTTTTGACTTATTAAGTTATTGGACAATCAACTAAGCCCAGTCTGACAAGTTGACTCTGAACCACTGAACCCAGATCATTGCAGCCTTATTCATATGTTTAACACAAGGCACATGTTGGAATGATCGCATGTAATCACAACAAAAAAATGGAGAAATTTTTCTTTCAAATGGCCTCCACATATACAAGGCAGAAAGGGATGAAAAAAATGAATGGACTAATTTATAATTTGTAGTAATTACAACAGATAACAGGTAAATGCAGCATTCCACTTGTGGAAAACTACAAAACCTCATCCCTAATATCCAGATGAGGATATGCTCTCAGCACCAAAATAGTAAGGCTAAGAGAACCACTCAACACCGGTAATCGAAAAGTTTTGTTTGAAAGACTGATCCCTCGGGTCGTAATAGTTCCTTTTGCACATCTAGCCCTGCAAAGCTTTCAAGCCTTCATCTGCCATGACAAACCCAGAAAAAAAAAAAAAAAAAGGTCAAATAACTCCAATATTAAAAATAATTCAACACAACTAAAACTAAGACTGCCAGGGCCTCCAAGCCTTCACAAACACAAGGAGACCAACTGTATAGAACTGGCTACCATGAGAAAGATTGGGCAGCAGCACAAGGAAAAAATTATATATATATTTTTTTTATCGGAGCAAGAGCAATACTATATTGGACCCAAAAAGAGGGAGATATAGGTCGAGTACAAGAGGGGCCACATAGGGCCAACAAAAAAGAGCGGAGAGAAAGAAAGAGGCACACAAACCAGTCCAAAAATACATACACCACACCTCAGGTGTATAGCCATAGAACCTATACAAGAGCAATCTAACAAAATCTATATCCGCCTTTGAATAAAAACCAGCTCACGTAAAAAACGAATGGATAACATAAAGTTTAGTCTCAACGAAAAGTAGCTGCCTTCAAAATAATTATTCCTCCTCCTTCCAAATAGCCCTGACAATTATTGGTGGGGGCAATCCTCCATATAGACTTAGCTTCCTACCAGTGGAAATGCATCCAGCCTTTGAATTAAATCCTTTGCCAAGGAAAGTAAGGCAAGTCCAAGGAAGACCAAAGGCAAAAAGATCAATCCACTATCCCCAAATTGCATGATGCTGATTTAGAAGATGCTTCAGCCTCTCTTTCCTCCTTTCTACAAAAAGGGCACAAGGTTGGCTAAATGAAAACCCTTTCTTCAACTCATTATAGGTAAGAACCTTACCCCACCACACCTCCCAAGCGAAAAAACCAACTTTAGAAAGGATATGTTGATTCCAACATTTTGCAAGGGACTTTGGCCGGGAGAAACTCCTTCCAAATGTTTGAAGTGCTTTACCGTAAGACCACCACTCATCCCCTCCAACAGCTTATCATTTTCCCAGGTACTTCTTGAAGCTGCTAGTCTCCCAATGAAATCCTAGATAGCATCTAACTCTAATCATTAAAGACTAAAAACTTTGATCCCACGCTTCTCCACCATCTTCTTCCCTTACCCAAAGCAGAGCAAATCTTTGCCCTTTTGATCCCAAGAATGCTATAGATGAGAAAAATTATATATAGTCCCTACGTTATATGAAATGACTGTAGGTAACTCCATAATCGTTATCACTAGTTATTGCTATTCAACACTTATATGGTAGAATTTAACATTTTCAATGAGACTAGATTCCCCAAATAACATTCAACGGTAATCACTTTGCTAAATACCAAAATATATGAGAAACCAAATCAATAAACATGTTTGTTTCATGATAGAAATTTTCTACAAATGGAATGAGGCAATAGCAAGAAAGAAAACTACTATAAACCAGCGTTCAGTCAAGAAAGGCACAAGCTTATTGAAAATTTTCAAGCACTGGGCTTTTTCTAAAATTTTAATCTTATTCCTTGGATTTGGGCCTACGATGTATATAAGGCTCTCTTACACCTTTTCCTTAGAATATCATGCTCTCTAACACACTTCTCTTGGGTGCAAATCCATAATCGGGAGAAGGATACACATGGGTCCATCGCCCATAACCCACACATGGAGAGAAACAGATATGGGCCTTTAGGCAAACAAGTCAAGCATGTAGCATATAGTCACTTGGAGAAACATAGACGCAAACCTATAGGCAAACAAGTCAAGCCCATCATTCATACTCACATGAGGCCCTAGTATCAGGTAAATAAAACGATATGGTGAGATTTGGAACACATGACCCAACTAAATGAGATACCATGTTAAGGCAAAGAGTAATTTGAACTATTGTAATCTTCATATCATGCCTAAAAAGCCAGTAAGAGGGTTGAGAAGGAACGACACACAAAAAGAGTCACGAGGAAGTAAAAGATTATTTCAAAAAGAAATTTTCCATAACCTAAAAGACCACCATACTCACACTTCCAAACGCCTTAAAGAAGACAAAAATAAGCCACCTTCCATATAATCAGATAATCTGAGTACTTTGTTTAGTTTTTTGATCCATATCCCAAAAGACCTCACACTCCATTTGAGCATAATCTAGGAAGTTCCAAACAAATGCAAAGAAGATCCAAGAAATCGGAACCTTTCTAAAGGGATAGCCACAAGGAAAGGACCTTACATAACCTGCCTTTTTTTCTTTTTTAAGTTTCCCAGTATGCAACCAAACATGCAACCAAACATACTACAAAGTGTTTTAACTATTAGATCAGCTTCTGAGGAAAAATAAAGTCGCACAAAACAAGACCTATGTGTAAGTTTCTGATATTTAGCTTGTTTTGGATTAATAAACGCAAAATTAGACAGAAGAAGACAAAGCTCCCAGAAGTACAAAGGGGGTATACAAAAGGAAACACAAGCAAGGAGAAGAAGAGAGAGAAGCGCCAGTAGCAGGACTACCAAGCCAAAAATACCCACCAACCCAAAAAACCAAGGCTGTCATCAACACCTGCCCCTTCATCTCGCCCACCACTCTAAGAAACTTATAAGTGAGGATATCTTCATCTATACAACCATCTAACTCCACAAGTACAAACAAAAGAGAGTTTTAGCTTGCACATCAACGATCCCATCTCGAAAAGCTATGCGATTACGCTCCTTCCACACTGTCCAAAAGATGCATGATGGAACCGATTTCCACATGTTTCTTCTTTTTTTTCCAACAAAAGAACCCTTCCAACTGAGGAGAGCATCCTTAACCGTTTTGAGGAAGACCCAAGAGAGACCGACAAAGGAGAGGAAAAGATCCCAAAGATGGCTGACCACTGGACAATGTAGCAATATATGATGTGCGGATTCCTCATCACACCCACAGAGATAGCAACGATTGGGGAGGTGCCACTCCCCCTTCCTTTCGAGTCATTCCAAAGTTAGAATCTTCGTCTGTGCTAGTTTCACGCAAAAGTGATTGCCGTGTGGGAACACAACAACCTTGAATGTTTTTAATGGGAAAGGAGGAGTACCCTCCGGCTTAGCAATTTTAACGGCTCTATGGATCTAAAAGGACAACCTGTTGGGGTCCTTCCAAGAAATCTTGTCTGGCTCATGGGAGACCCTTTCTTTCTGGAGGGAGTTGAGAAGGTCCACAGCTAGAACCACT
This sequence comes from Tetrastigma voinierianum, assembly GCA_016808115.1. Lineage (NCBI taxonomy): Eukaryota > Viridiplantae > Streptophyta > Magnoliopsida > Vitales > Vitaceae > Tetrastigma > Tetrastigma voinierianum. Next base: position 16,454 of record JAEQBH010007840.1, on the reverse strand, counting down.
TCCCAGTCATTAAAGTCTCTATAGAGATTGAGTTTCCAGCTGCAATTCCCCAAAGTTTGATCCCAAACATCTGCCACAGTTTCCACTTTGTTGACTGCCAAATCGAAAAGACTAGGATAGGAGTGTCTAAGGGGAGTGGTTCCACACCAGAGATCCAACCAAAACCTTGTCCAAGTGTCGTTGCCAATGATAAATCTCTCATTCTCTTTTACCCACTGACCTTTCTCATAATCTCTTCCAAAGGCCTACCCTAAAGGGCCTCAAGGTCTCTGAGTACCAACCAAAGCCCTTAAACCATATTTGGTATTAATGAGATTTTTCCAAGTGCAATTATAGAAAGCTGAACCTCATATCCATTTACCAAGCAAGCATTTGCTCAAGAGAGATAGCTTTTCTTTAATTAACCACTCCCGCTCTTTCTAAACATACCACATCCCACCAACCAAGTAGATTTCTTTAACAAAACCCACCACCCCAGAGAAAAACATCTCAGCCTTTTTCCAATCTTAACACAAAGATCTGCATTCTGAAATAGACATTTGATATAGAGGCAGGTCGCGAGAGCGTGCCTTTTCAGGTGATCCTCCTCCTGAGATAAAATTCTTTTCCAAAGGGCCAATTTGTGCATTTTCCGACATGTTGTCCCGTGATAGCCACACTTGTGGGCTGGCTCCCGCGGCCCAAGTGGTTGGAAGGTGCCCAACTCGACAACCCACCAAAGAACCGCTGCATCCATATCACCTCGCCCCACCGGGATCAACTCGGCCTTGTCAGGGTTGGATTTTCAGCCCTGAGGAGGCTTCAAACCAAAGGAGGATCCAACTGAGATGCAGGAGTTGTTCTCTTTCCCTTCACTGAAAATGATCGTATCATCCACATACAGGAGATGAGAAATGGTAAGAGCAACCCCATCCTTCCTTTGATATTGCAACCCTAAATGAAGCCATATCTACATAAGACTTCCGAGGAGGATGCTCAGAACCTCCCATTCCTGAGTCGAAAAGGTAAGGGAGAGCGGATTCTCGCTTTAAGCCTTTGAGTCGAAAGAAACCCGTCGGGATCCCACACCAAAACCAAATCAGTGGATATACACTGCCAGATCCAGCTAGTCCATTTGGGGCCAAAACCCATGCGTCTCATGGTTTTCATAAGAAACTGTCAATTTATGCTGTCGAAAGCTTTTTCTATGTCAAGCTTGCAAATCACGCCCTTCTCCTTTTGCTTTTGCAAGTGGTCAATGAGCCTGAAGAAGATAAGAGAGGCATGTGTGATTTGTCGCCCTTTCACAAAAGCGTTATGGGCTTCAGAGACAACTTTCCCCACCACCTTTTCAAACTTGCTCTGTGCACCTTGCCAAGATTTTATACAACCCCAAGCAGACTCTATAAGCCTAAAATCCTTTAGGATCCTCAAAGATCTCCCTTCTTCGATCAAAACCGAAACGCATGCCTAAACTTCTAATGAAAGTCTCATTTGTATTGAATCCCTAACACTCCATAATTTCGCCTTGACCAAAATGCTAAGGAGGCTCACTGTAGAAGGCCAGAAACCATCTGTGGGCCCGAGGCTTTGTCCTCGATTCATTTCCCTTTATCGGCAAGAAGACCCCTCTTCCCTAAAAGGCACCTGTGCTACTAGCCTCTGTGGCTCAAAGCTGCAAAAGGCAAGTCTGTCTATCTGTTTCCAAGCCATATCATCGAAAAGCCCTCGAAGCCTGGCCGCGCCGACGATCCCCTTTCCCGAGCTTAAGCTCATCGGAACCCAAACACCATTGATGGATGTGCGAGCTATGGTGTTCTTTCTAAATGAGTTACTGTACCAAGTGGAAAAACCATGGTTTCACGCCAACCTTCAACCAAGCATTTGATTTTTGGCTCTCAGCAGATTTCTCTCCAAGAGGTCCAATTTTTGAAAAAGTCTTTGCCTCTTTCTTAGCCTCGCCCATAGTCAAGACTCGAATTCTCCTCCACACGATCCCATTCCTTCAATTAGCAAGGGCCAATTTTTATTGGCAGATCTGTTTCATCAAAACAAATTTCTCTATTCCATGTCTGAATAAATTTTATCCCTTAGCTTTCGGGAGAGAATGTAACTAGTCGATCTCGGAAGGACAAACTTTGCCACCAACCTATCAACTGGTCCCCGGAAACCTTCCAGTTTCAGCCACGCAGTTTCCTCCCATTATCGACCATTCCTCTTAGAAAAGCCCAATGCTTCCTCGAACTCGTAAGAAATTCATCACAAAATATTTTACTTTTGTTTTTGATGAAAATGTATAGTAATAAAGGATATAAGAAGTGAGAAGATAGGAGGGAAGAGGAAATTCTTCTGCAATAAGGAAAGTGCAAGAAAAAATAAAAGGAAGAATCAAGTCTCCGTTGTAAATTAGTCAACATGGAAGTCTTACTCAGATGAAGGAACTTTGCGTGCTCTCCCTCCATCAGCATCAAGATAATCGCAACTCAAGGTGTTATTCGTTATGACACCCATTTACCATGTGAAGCTCAAAATCTCACAATCAAACATCGCCCATTTTCCTACACCACCTGTTTTCACTCCTATCTCCATTATCAAATTACACTCAGCCAAGCCATACCTCACATTAGACATTCCCTTGAATTAAAGAGAGATTTACCTGGGGTCAATGTATAAAACACTTTCTCCACTCGCCTAACGCCATTTGAACATCCACCCATGCCATCTTTCATAAACCCATCCTCTTTTTATAACACCATCTACCCTCTATCATTCCCCGTCCACAAGACAACTCAAGCAAATCATCAAAGCCCACATCATGCACTCTTAAATATCCCTTCAACAACTTTAAAATATTGCTCCAAGCTCTCCCACTAAGAAAGCCCAACCTCCTTCCGTATTATAAGCAAAAAAACTCATTTGGAAGCTCAAGTAGAAGAATATAAAAAGCAAAGAGTACTCATAATGGCCTTCTTTCCCCTGAAAATCCCTTTTTTTTTTTTTGATAAGTTATTTTCCACAGGAGAAGCATTATAACTTTTAAGTAGGAAAGAATAGAATTGACTTTATAGTGGTTACTCTACCGTGTCAACAAGGGCCCCAAGACGATCACCAAAACTAAGTTGTACAACCTGTCATAGAAGAATCTCGACCTTGGATCTATCGTAACTCACCGGAATTGGAACAGACCCGAATCGAATCAAAACTGGCAAATAAACATGTTATCAAAGACATAACATTGATATGATACAAAACACTTTCGTAATATTTACAAACAAAGAATCGCAAGTATATCGCGAATATGTCGAGAATTTCAGTTAAACACTTCCAAAAGAAGTCCATAATACGAGGATCAAGGAGACTTGACTAAGGCACTGTCTACCAATAAAGAATCAAGACCCATAACCGTTCTAAAGAACTACAGGCAAACCATCCAGATCACAAGATGTCGCATAAAAAGCTTCAAGGGATTAAAACTTGGATTGGGTTATGAAAATGTCCTACAAAAGTAAAAAGAACTAGCTGTACTACATAAGATTTCAAACAAATCTATGTCATCTTTAGGAAATTATTTTTCTCGCCAGCTTCAGAGCACCTAGAGCGCTGTCATTAAACAAATAATAACCAAATGTAATAACTCATAATGATTCTCACGACAAAAGAGTTTTCATAATCATACCTATATATTTGTAATTTTTTTCCCATACCAAATTTCTCATTATAAAAAATAACAAAGAAAAGAAATACTAGGTAATCAAGGAGTCGAAGTATACATCGATCAATGATGTTAAATGAAACTAATCTATGCCATCTTTTTTTTTTTTTTTTTTTTTTTTTTTTTTTTTTTTTTTTTTTTTTACTACGATAAAGAAACATGCATTGATCACAAAAACAAAGACACGCCCCAAAAGTACTCCTGTGAGTATACAAAAGGGACATAGTCCTAAAAGGACCAAAAACATGAAGAAAACCCATAAACTCAAACACCACTCATACCCCATCCAAGTTAAAAAATCCAAAATACTTCTATCTCTCTCCCTTACTCAGACGGCCAGCCCAAGACCAAAAACTACAAATGAAAGAATTCTTAATCTATACATGTAGAAAGTCTCATTATCAAGACTTAATTTCTATTTCTCTCGCACCACACCGCCTTAAGAGGCACAAAGGCGCAAATTCTCCAAACTTTCGCGCTTCGCCCACTCCTTGTTCCTCGCCACGCCAAGGACTCGCCGACCGAGAAAGGGAAACCCACTCAATCCCTGAATATAGCCAAAATAAAGATCCCAAAGCATTTCGTCTTCAACAATGAACTAGAAGATGGTTTAGGGTCTCCTCCTCCTCTTCACAAAGGTAGCATCTGTTCGCCAAGGATCTTCCTTTCCTTTTGAGTTGGTCTAGAGTCATCACCTTACCCCAAGACGCCTCCCAAGCAAAAAAACCCACCTTTAAGGGGACCATATTGTTCCAAACTGATAAGGCAGGAAAAGGTGTGTTGTCTCTACTTCCGTCATTCAAAACCCATACGTAAGCTTACCAACAAACGCCATGCACTCTCTGCAGATCAGCCTTATCTTCCTCGGGCTTATGATCACCTCTGTGGATGGATCATTTCATGTAAAATTCACCACCTCCGTCACTTCCCAGTCATTGAAAGGTCTGTTAAAACGAGGCGACCAACCACCACCAATCGAAACATCCCAAACCTCCCTAATCATCGCATCTTTCGAGCCGCTGTTAAACAACAACTGAACGTATCGCACAGCCTCCTCCCCTGTGCATCTTTCCAAAACTCCATTCTCATACTATTACCAACCACAAATTTTGCATTTAAGCGAACCAAATCCCATCCTTTCCTGATTTCTTTCCATAAACCTGTCCCAAAACTTTTCCTAATTTCCTCGGAGCACCAACCCCCCTGCGATTCCCCAAATTTGCTCATAATAGTCTTCCTCCAAAGGGAATTCCTTCGTCATAAACGCCTACAACCATTTTCCTGAACAAGTGGGTTTTTACATTAGACTGTAAGCCTCTGACTCCCAAACCGCCAACTTTTTTATCTCATATGTCTGGGTCTAACTCACTAAGTGAGGCTTCTTTCCAGTTCCCCACCCTACGTAAAGTCCCTCGGATTTTTTCTAGCCTTAACACGAATTCTGATCCTGAAAAGCCGACATAAAATAGATCGTGGGAGATTAGACGTGAGTACCCGATAAGTGTAACTCTTCCCCCTTTCGAGATATATCGACGCTTCCAGAACCCGGGGCTAGCCTCCTTTCCGAACCTTCCTCGATTGTATCCTACATCCTAATCGATTTGAAAGTGGAGGCCTCTGTGGGAGGCCCAACACATAGGCGGCCAGCCTGCATCAGATCCTAACTCCGTACCCGCACTCATTATCCTCCCGCCTCCAATAGTGGAAAATCTCGCTTACTGTTGATTTTCAGCCCTGGCTAGGTCTCAAACCACATCAAGATCCATCTCAAACAAAGCAAGGAGCCCAGATTTATCTTTACGTAATCAACAGTGGTATCATTCGTGATAGAGAAGGTGTGACACCTCCAACTCCTCCCCCACTCTAGCACCCTCAATTTTACAACCAAATTTTTGTGAAATTCCCTTCCACACTTTGTTTACCAATCAATAAGATATCCATTCCCAAATAAAGAGATACTGGATAGGGATCCCCTCGTCGATCCCCTGCGGCCTCTATGAATCCCCTCGTAGTCCCCATTGACAAGGATCGAGTAAGAGACAAAGAGACATACACCAAGAGATCCCAAGATATCCATCTTTGACCAAATCCCATTCTTCATGACCAATCACATACTCCCAATCTACATGACTACAAGTCTTTTCAATGTCTAACTCGCATACCACTCCGCCATCATTCCTTCTCAACATGGAACTACGCCCTCATTTGCGATTAAAGGAAGATCTAGATTTTGCTTCTCCTTTCACAAAGGCGTTTTGGGATGGAGAGATCACTTTGTTCAATTAATCTTCAAATTTCTTATTCGGGCCAACACTTCTTTGGCAAGGATCTTATATATAAACTCCAGTAAACTAATGGGCCCGTAATCTTTACATCCTCAACGCTTCCTTTTTCGGGAATCAACAATTAGAAGGTAGCATTTAAACTTTTCACAAATTTCTTCTTCTCATAGAATTCCGAAGAACCCATAATCTCGCCTTTAACAAAATCCCAACAAAGGACCAAAAAGCGACGGAAAACCGTCCACTGGGCCTTTTTCTCCACTGAGACCTAATGGTCAGAGACTTCCTCCTCCAAAACTCACTTCTGAAACCGTCAAGATCCTCCTGCTCCTAGCTCCAAGAAATACTGGGAAAGCAAAGACGCCAAACCCCGGATCCGACAAATGGCCTAAATCCTCACAATCCCTTCGAATGGCGATATCACGTGAGCCAACTCGCCACACTAGATTTTGTTTATCGCGTTTCCTCCTCGCAAAGTGAAGCCTGTCATTTTATGGAAAAAGCTCTGTTTCTGGCCCTCTTTAAGCCGAGTTCTCGACTTTTGTCTCCAAAGAAGCCTCCTCTGAAGAAAGACCATCTTCTCAGAGCTATCCTTGCTTTGCAATTTCTCGCATTCTTCTAAAGACGCCCCTTTCCTTTCCACGTTATCCCAACAACCTTGACTCTATTAAGGGCTTCACCTTCTTTCAAAGTGAGTACCCATAATACTAGCGCTTGTAAACTCCTTATTCCATACTTTAGCTTTCTAAACTTTCATCTTTCTCGCCAGATAGAAATCAGCATCTTTGAAACTGTCCTCGCCGCACCACCCTTTACAGAGGTCTTTAAAGCCCTCACTTTCAACCACATTTTCAAACCCGAAAAGGGGAGGAATCCATCCGATACCCTCCATCTGTATAGATAGAAGTGTCCACACTAACAAGATAGGAAGGCACACATGGCTCCACCAAATAACTTTCCGCTCCCTGAGACCAGGAACCCGCCAATCCTAGATATCACTGGGCCATCATGCCCCCACTCCATGAAAAGGCCCCGTAATGGTGTGTCTCTCACCCTATCTATTAATGATAGTGGCTGCGAACCACGCATAGTCTGCTATGATTCTTCCACCCCTATTTAAAGTTTATCAAGATATACTGAGGCATTAAACTTCCAACACACTAAGACCACCCATAAACCTCTCACTGATCCCAACTCCTCCCACAACTCTTCCTTTAAATTGGACAGAACTGGACCATAAACCCCTGTGAATATCCAATGGAAACCATCCTCCACATTTCGAATTGAGGTGAAGTGGTGAAAACCCTGCAGAATCGTCTCGAGACTCCCAAGATTTATCCACATCAATGCAGATGCTCCAATGACCTCCTCGAAGCATCACCGCACCTCACTCAACCTCCCCCGCCTCTGGGCTGAAGCCAACCATACTAGATTTTGAACCTTACTTCGCAAACACACCAAGTCCACCACGATCCCCAAGAACCGCTCATCACTTTTCTTCTAGACTAGTCTCACCTCTCACATTCCATGATAAGATTTGATTCATCCTAACTTTAACAACAATTCCTCTCTACTTTCTGCTTGCACTCTTCCCAACTCCTCGCCTCCCGTAGTCATCAGGCACTCTAATTTTTTTTAGCCTCGCCCACACCTAGAAACCCGCCTCCCCGTCCCGTCTCCTCCTGCTTTATCTAAGCCACCATTCACTGGGCCGCATAAGTCCACCACCTGAGTCTCAAAGCCCTCTGGCCGCAAACCCAAAATTCGTCGAACCTTTACCAAAGATACTCATCCTCCCATTTGACCTCTTCTCACTAAAGGAGCTCGCCAACTATGCTCCTCCGTCTGCATCCACCACCCTTCGACATTTCTCCTCGCCATTTCGTTGTCGCCACTATCTCCTGGGTCAACACACCACTCCTAGAGCATGTGAAACCCCAGACTTCGGAAGAAGAACTTCCCCGAGTGGGCTCACTGGAAGCCTGATAGAATTAAACAGTAATGATATCCAAACCGCTTGACGGGTCACCAATTGAGACTTACTCCTCTCGTGATTCCACCACCTCGCCTCCGTGGCAGTGGATTGAATCAGCCACGCTACCTCCCCATGAATATCGACATCAGAAACACAAAACTTCTTCCGCCGGAAGAGATAAAGAAGGCAATAAGAATTGCATCTTTTTTCTTTTAGTATATTTAAATCAAGCCAAATTTAAAGCCCAACTTATTTCCTCATTTAAAGCCCTTAAACCATCAAGATGCTCCAACCTCTTCCTTCTTCGCTCACTCAGAAATTGCCTGACAGTTTCACCCACTTTTCCGCTCACTTCTTCCTGCTTCCAAAAACGGTCCCGATCTTTGGACCCAGAAAATGACCCAACTGCTCACTCAAGAACATCGCGACCGAAGATCGCTGCTCTTCTCGACTCTGATGGATCCGGGTGCTTATTACCCACGTCCTCCCCAACTTTCTCGAAAGTCAGCCTCACTCTCTCCTGAGCGCGTGAAATGCCCCTCGCTCCCCGTAGAGCTAGGGCTTTCTCTCACCTCATTCAAATCTCACGGAATAGGAGACAACTTCCACCATATCGATCCGAACTGTCTGGCCATACGCCACTCAACCGTGTCTATGTTCCGACTTCTTCAACTCCCACGTGGATCCTCGCCCACCCCAAACAGCCGAGCTCGTCTGGCCTTCTCACAATGCTAGCAACCCAGCCGCACGCATCTCCAATTTTCTCCATAACTCGACTCTATCTACGCATACTCCAGAGTCCCCACTACTTCAAACTGAAGCTTCTCTCCTCTCGAAAACTGGCTACTACATCCCAAGTCTTCACCCCACGTCTTAGGGTGAACCCATTTGGTCCCAAAACACTTTTCCCAAACTTCAACACCGACACTTTCCTCACTTTCAAACTCAAAAAGCCATAGTCCCTTCCTGCATTGACTACGCGAGAGAATTTTATGTTCCACTCCGCACTTCGCCCATCTCCCATGTACCGACCGAACTGAGCAGTCCAACCCCACCACCCCACTGTCAGTGCACCACAAATTGGTCTACCCTTCAGACTCCCTTCTCCTCGACTCTTGACATAGCAACTTTTCCTCCAAGTGTCTTCCGGGACGGCTAACCTCCGCTAAAGGGTTGAGAACCGGCCAACAGCTCGGGCGTAAGCTCGACTGCTCCCCTTCGTTTCTCCTCCCTCAAGGCTCTTCTCTCACTTTTCTTCCATTCGATTTCATCACCTGCTTCTACCCCAATCGCCGTATGCGGCCAAAATCCTCCATCCTCAACTACGCTGCTTTTCTTTGGGAACACGTTGTAGTTCCTCCATGTCCCTTACCAGCACTGATGAATACCCCGACCGGTTAGAGCCCTTTCCATTTTGCATTCCATCCTCTTCTCCCCACACATTTTCCTAACTTGATACTGGTCGTCTCTACCACAATCTTCTAAACCCTTCAAAGAACGACTTGGAACCGCGCTCCTTAACTGAACATCCATAAGTGATCCCCCCTTCTTCTCCCAAGCCAGCATCCTTTCAACTGGCTGCTTTCTTCTACCTCAATCTCAACGATTCGGCTTCAGCAAAACCATTTCTTTCCTCCCCTTAGACGAGGGAGGAGCATGGTGAGCTCCTTTTCCCCATCTATGCCATCTTAAGCAATGGGGTCGCACTCCGCATAAAAATTTTAGCAAGATTAAGCAACAATAAATACCTAACACTCAAAATACACAAAGTATAATTTTTTTTATAGGCAAAACGCACAATGAAAAAGGTCAAAGAACCAATTACCCAATACCTAAGACAAAACACATTTTCTATATGATGAGGAGTTTCAAAACCCCAGATACATGCATTTACCAAATAGAAGTGTTCATAAAAATGTCGCTTCGCATCACTTTTCCCGAATTAAGATTCAATTGTTAAAGCATGTCAAAGTGGAAGCTAAAAGTCGGGATGGTACCATTAGTCCTAATAAATCTAATGAATACATTAATTCATCAATAATAATATCGTGTTAGAAAAGGTATAACAAGACTACTCATTCATTTCCCGCTTCTCATTCAAGATCATTTCGTGATCGATTCGATGGTGAGTGGGAAAATACTATTTTTTTCCCTTCTTAAGAAAACCTTAACCAAACCAACCAACAATTATTGAAAATTTTGGAAGTGATGAAATGAGAGAAACCAACACTTCCAAACACAGATTTTCACGTCCGCATCGAACACTCCACCTTAACCAACCGCAAATCTACTACTCAACCTCAAAATTCACTTCATAATTTCTTCCAGCTTTTCTACCTCGATCTGTGTTTATGAATTTCCACAAATTTTCTAAGAACTAATGGAAAAATAAATGTGAATCAAGTATGCTCTTCGCTTTTATCATGACAAGATCAAATAACAAATAAAAACTGTAAGCCGATCTCATCCTTGCTCGCCTCTGGCCGACCAACTCAATTTGAACTTAAAAGAAGGAGAGGAATTAGTCAAGTGTGAAGAACTGAGGAAACCTGAGAGAAAGTGATCTTACTACTGCGGAGAGAGTGAATCGGGATTGAATGAAGGCGGGGCGGCATTGAAGGAACAACAGGCTCTAAAGCTTAAGCCCTAAATCGAGGGAGGTAGGAGGGCCGAGGGGAGAAGAGAAAAGGGCTTGAGCAGCACATTGATGAGAGGGTGTAGAAAATGGGGAGTGAGAGGGCAAGAAAGAAGGCTATGAAGAAAATGAAGGAGGAGAAATGCTCGATTAGGGTTTCTTTCCTTCTCCGATAATTCAATTTTAATATTTTAGCCTTTTAAGTGTAATTTAAAAATATATAAAATAAAAATTAAAGTGGCCAACCTGAGGCCCGATTTAAGCCACCGGGGTTTTATTTTGGGCTCTGGGGCCAAACTATTCGAGTCTATTCAAACCTTAATTTTTACAACCCAATCCTAGACAAATTTCTGTCAAACTCTTCAACTAATGTGGTTCAACCCATAATAAAAAGAAAATCATCATATTTACATTGGTAACGTTGTAGTATTTTGTTGATCAAAATTTTGTAATATATAATAAAATGCACAAAGAAAATCTCCATCATATTAAAGTTTGTTTTCTTCATAATTCTATTGATTTGATTCATGTATGGTATGTGACTTGTTTGTTTTCTAGTTAAAGTTTGCGACAAATTATATTTTGAAACTTCAAGTCGCATATGAATCAAGTGGGAGAATGTTAGGAATTATGTCTAATATTTGATCTTGTTGTACTTATAGTTTTTATTTTTTATTTTTTTTAGATTTCAATTATTGTTACACATGGTGATGATTAGTGTCAGATATAGTTTTTGAAATTATCTGGTGAAATTCCCTCCCTCATTCCGTTAAAATTAAAGTTTAAGGGTTAAAAGTTATTATGAAAAGTTCAAGGCCTTTAGAACTTGTACAATTAGAGTGCATATATAAAAGGAGAAACCCACCGCTTTACTAACGTGTGGTATCATAAACAAACCCATTAAAAGAGAAAATCTCCTATATCATCAAGGAGTAGATTAAAGGCCAAGATTAAAGAGGTGAAATAATACAAATTAATTCTTTGGTGGAATCAAGTCTTACTATTATGATCCAAGTAAAAGTTTCCTAATTTTCTTTTTAGGTTTAAATTTGTTATCATATTTCGTTGGAATTGATTTGTTTGTGTGTCTCGGGTTATAAGAAATCGCCTGCATTAAAGTAAAGCGCCAATTTTCTTTCAAGAATGTCTCTCGAGAGCCACATCAACTCTCTAGGCAACACCTCGTGGAACAAAAGGAAAAAGAAGTGAGAGAGAGATGGTCTAGCTTAGAAAACAAAGCCTGCGAGAAGATCGCTTTGATATTTCAATTTCAGAAATGGATTTGTTGGCAGATTACGTATAACACTCTCCTTTGTACCCTCTTGCTAGTGGTTATGATGTGAATTGATTGACAAGTGGATAACACAAAAAGAGTTGGTCGATAAGTCTCCCTGGTAGTGTTCCTCTGGGGGATTCATTTAAAGACGTGAAGGGAAATCCGCTGACTTTCTTTCGAAGCTTGCAGATTCAAGAATTAGATTCGATAGAAGCACTGGGTGTAGGTGGTGACCATGATTCAAGATCTCGCCTGGCTGAACTTTTGATGAGGATGGCTTTACAAGACCATGATTCAATGGGCCTTGAAATACCATGGATGTTTAATCTCTCGATTTTAATATGATTTTGTAGAGGGCAAAGAGCACTACACTCACATCAGATATTCCCGTGGATTATTCAACTGTTAGATGAGAATGCTTTTAAGTTTATTTCGGATAATTTATTTCGTTTAGAACACTACAAAAAGCCATATATATGTTCATCCCGGCTTCTTCTTGTATTTCTTATCGCTTATCTCTTCATACAATCAGTCGTAGCTACTTCATTGGCATGTTGATGTACGAGGTGCTCCAGCTTAATGACGGGTTCTGGGCAGATGTATAATTTGGTTGATTCGCGGAATTAAACATCAATATTGCATTTGTACACAAAACTAAACTGAACAAGCTCGTATGATGCATGAGCAAGATGATTCTAGTTGCTATGATGTTGAAGTAAACTTCTATATCAAATATCTTTGATTCAGATTGTATGTTATTTAAAGAAGCGCATTTTCTCTCTTTGATATCTATTTTCTTTATATTCTTTGGGAAAATAAACCCTGGGTAGGTTAATTTTTATTTTTAATTTCTTTGATATCTATTCTGCTTCCAACCCGCTCTTTCCCTTTTTTGTTAATTTATCCAAATGTAAATAAGAACTAGCCTTTTCTTCTAGACTCATCTCATGCACTAACTCCTATAGTCCTAGGATGTTCCCAAAGTGCATATAATGTGATGCTGTACTCAATACAAGCCTAATCACATGCAAATATATATACACGAATATATTCACATAAAAATTAAATCACACAAACATGTTATGTAATTATCATTTCAAACATCAAAATTAGCTCACTTGGGCTAATATAAACACAAGCAATTCGATTCGAAGAAATTAAAAATAAAAAAATTAACCTACCCAGGTTTATTTTCCAAAGAATATAAAGAAAATAGAAATCAAAGAGAGAAATACGCTTCTTTAAATAACATACAACTTAATCAGATATTTTGATAAGCTTACTTCATCACATAAAACTAATCATCTTATCATGTATCATGATGCTCGTCGAATTAGTTTTAATGTACAAATGCAATATTGATATTTAATTCACGAATCAACTAAGTGTATCTAAGAACATGTTAATGGAGCACCTCATGATCGTAACATGCCAATTTCATTACCAATCGCCTACTGCCAATGTATGAAGAGATGAGCGAAGAAGAAATACAAGAAGAAGCAGGATGGAACATATATGGCTTCTCTCTATAGTGTTTTACAAATAAATAAATTCATCCTCGAAATAAACTTAAAGCATTCTCATCTAAGAATAGAATAATCCAAATGTGAATATACAATTGTAGTGTAAGGGTAGTGTACCGCCTCTTCACAGACCTGTATTAAAATCTAAGAGGTCATCCATAGGTATTTCGCTGCCCATTGAATCATGGTCTTGTGTTTCATCCTCATCAAAGTTCAACCAAGAACTCCAGGATTCAATCATGGTCACCACCTACACCCAAGGTTTCTATCGACCTAATTAATCGTTGTGTTTCCCGAAAGAAAGTCCACTGGTTCCTTCACTTTCAGATAATCTAGCCGGAGAAGAAACATTTTCAAGTTTCATTTTACCATGTTGGGAGCCATTACCCACTCTCCTAGCAAAAAGTGATCCACCGTTCCCAGTGGAAGCCATTCTAGCACCAAAATCGTGAGTGCAAATTTTCTGGATGATATTTTGCACTGTCATGGTTCGAGACAGAGAGACGGTGATCACTTCCCAAGGCGAGATTTTTGTGACCACTCCCACTGCTGCACGTGGGAGAGGATGATCCCGTGGGCATGGGATCGCTTATGATTATTGTACACTCGAGGTCAGTTCCATCCTTCCAAGGTTCCCATATGTGCGAGGAAACTAAGAGAAGAACTGTCGCCACAAGACACCACCTGTGGTCCTCGGGGTTTTTATATCAAGGATTGATCAAGATTATTGTCCCTCACTGGATGTCAAACAAGATAATAGTGACTCAAGTGTCGCATATCGAAATTAAAACAAATATTATAATGTCAAACAAAGTCAAAAGATGTAAGAAGCTTGATTTAGTAAGATAAATTTGAAGGAGGAAACATACTTATCAAGTTTCCTTTTGTATGCTCTTCTTGGTCTAACTGAACCGTGTGATCCCTTGAGAGAGAGACCTTTTAGTTGAAGCTTCAGGTCACACCTGCATCACGGCTAGATAAGGATGCACCATCTATCTTGTTAAGACCACTACTACCATCTGGAAGATCCCGATCTCGGCGAGGCATTTAGCAACTCAGGGAATAAAATCTCGATTCCCATATATAAATCAATAAATACATCGATGGAGGACTGAGAACTAGAATTTCACATCAACGCAAAACAAAAGGGTTATTCAAAAAAGTAACCCTATCAAAGAGGTATTGAAGTAGAAATCATCATTGTGAATTAAGTGGCACACATAATAGAATTTCAGCGCAGAGAGTTTTGTGGATAGATAGAATAAACTTTGGAGAAAAATAAACAAGACTAAACTTCTAATATTTCCATTATCAGTACTGGTAAGAATATAATATAGCAAGTTCATAAAAGTGCACAACACAATCGATGTGGGCATATAAAAACAAAGAAAAGTATTACAATGAACTCTGAGATAGAATAAGATCTCAATGCCGATACAACAAGATTACATCACTAGTAATAAGTGATGACTTATTCTTTAACTTCGGTGTAAATATTAAACAAATATCAGCGAAAACTGATGCAATTCAAATTCTTTGTTCACTTGGTTGATTTAGGAAAATTGAATTACATATGAGGATTTCAAATGCATTCTTCCAAATACCTACATTCCTCTCTTTTCTTTCTCCTTTTCTTAAATTTAAAAATATTTATCGCATCTCATATTCAAAAATTCAGTGTAATCATTCAAATCTCACATTCCTCAAAATCTGAAGACTTTGGGAAGTAAATCTCAAGATTCTTAAAACCCTTTAGCATAAGACTTAGTAATGTGCTTGTAGTGTGATACAATATGCAAGAGAGAGAAAAGGAGGTTAAACAACGCCTTCTTTTCATAATATTATACCAACAAGATGTTGAAATTTAAATTGCATATACATGATTCTGTTTCTTTAAGAATCAAATTATTTATCTAAAAACAATTAATTTCAATGTTAGGAGGCATCTCTTCAATGTTTTTGCATAGTTAATTTGATCTAAGGATGCACCTATGACCCAGTAAATATATGGTAGAGGGGGCAAAATTGAAAATTTTGCTGTCAGTGGAGGCAATGTGATAAGAATGAACAACTATTTGTTAATTTTAATTCCAGCTACAGCAAAATCTAAATTCCAAGTATATACCGGTCCGCTTCCTCGTTAGATGTGTTTATTCTGGTAAAGAGTAGTTCATATTTTGTAGAGTGGTTATTTTTCTTCTCTTTAATTTTTCTTAATTCATTCATCACAATACACATATAAATAAATTCCTCTCTTAAAATGGCTGAAACATAAATGAGCTCCTGCATGAGATCGTCGAAGAGGAATGTTAGTCCTTCAAGCACAAGGCCATTCACAAAATGTAGATTGTCTACGCCGTACTTCCTGGGAGCCTATTGCCCATCCGCTTAAAATATCGAGTCTATTAAAGACTATTAAAATGAAGAACCTTTTAAAACTGAGCAAAAGGACACAGCACAAATTAACAAAGCTCATAAAGCCAACACCATGTTCCCTATGATCTCTACTTATTGTTTTCCATTGATTTACCTTCATAATTCATTTAAATAGTTACATCCATAGAAGGACCCTTCTGTCGTCTGTTAACTATCAAAAGAAGACCCCTTGTGTTAACACTAATAGGGTTTGCCTCGTTTTTTTTTTTTTTTTGTTAGAGTGGGTTTGTTCTCGTTAGTTGATTCGATTTGATAAATAAAAGAGATATTGATTCAAAAAATGAGGATATTGTGAGATACAAAGTAAAGGTCAAAGACCAACAGAAAAGGCTATAAGAAAGGAAACATACAAACTGCAAATTTCAAAAGGATAACATCCTAGGCATAGCCATAGAATCTATTCAAAAGCAGCCTAACAAAGGAGATATATGCCTTTGAAATACAACCAACCCAAGTAAAAAGGGGAATCGTAGAGTCACTTGCCGAAAAGGCGCTCTCAAAATAACTCTATTCCTTTCCTTCCAAATAGCCCAAAAAGAAGTAGGAGCGGTTCTCCAAATAGATTAGTTTTTCGATCTGAAAATGCAACCCCGCTGAAGAAGATCTTGACGTTATAAACAAGACACACCAAAAGCG
>JAEQBH010007839.1:0-167792 GCA_016808115.1 Tetrastigma voinierianum | reverse complement strand
CGCGACATCTCCTTTTCCGCCTCAGAGCCTTTCGAGGTCGCTACTCAATCATACGCCGACGTCAATGTTATGCTTATGAGCCTTCATGTCCCGTGAGTTTTTCCTTTCACATGACTCTGCCTTCATCTCTCGATATGATGTTGCTGATTAGCCGAATGATGTCACGACCTCCATTCTTTGCATCATGTTTGACTACTGTGCTGACGCTGCGACCTTATTTCCGTAAATCATGTCAAGGATTTCACTAAATGACGTCGCGACTTCACCCTTACTTAACCATGTCGCACCACCGAAGGACGTCGACATCTTCGATTCGTTGTTTGATGTCTCTATCTCGTCTGAACTCAGAGCGACCCTATGTTCAACCTCTTTGAAAATCTTTTGCCTCAACTTCCCACTAGTGTCACGACATCTCATTCGCTTCTTCATTAGTTCCCGTCCAGTCCCGACTGAGTTTCTGTCATGACCTGTTATTCTTCACATCACAATGCGACACTCAAGTCCTTTCTTTCAAAATTAGTTACACCTCCTTTACTGAGAAGGCTAAGTTCTGTGGTTTAGGTCAGCTCCCTGTCGCACCTCACAGTGGTATCACGACTTCATTTATTCAATTTTCAATTTCTTCTTCAAAGCCAAATTTGTTATGTCAGACTCTTTGAATTGGTCGGAAACTACACCCTTGTCGCCACTTCGCCTCCAGCTTTGACTTTTAAATTCTATCTAAACTCGATTTCATGATTTTTAAGTGCACTTGATTTTCCGCCTATTTTCTCTCGCAAATTGAACTGATCTCAATTATCACTTTTCACAAAACAATTCATCATTATCTCCTCATTATGTAAACCTTAAAAAATGTAGTTTAAAATCTCATTAGTTTTGACCACTAATAGTCATTGTCATTCACCATCCCTGGGGTGAACGGGTTTGACTTTCGTACTTTGACAAGTCAATGGAGATCCATTTGCCAGAAGTGGAAGTTGCAATGGTTATGAAATGAGTTTTGTTTCATTACATTTCATATGTATCAAAACTCAGAAACAAATAGGAGTGAGTGCATGAGGTTTCAGAGAAATTGTTCGAGGGTTAACCAACAACACATTCATCTGAGTATGCCATCTTACAATACCCGAGGGTTGTCCACACAATAGCAACTGCTGGAGAGCCCAATTGATATACTACCTGAGGGCTCATTCACAAAAATAGATTATTCTGAGCTGTCCATTATTTTCACATCTGAGGGTCATTTCAGCTATAATGCTGTCAATAATCTAGTATGCCTAATCGATATACACTGAGGATTGTCCAAAATAGATAATCGAGTGTTCATTTTAATTATATAGAAAGGGTTGTCCACTTGCAAACACAAATACCTTTGTTTGAAAATGGATTTCACTCAGCGAAAACATGCTTGTGGAGTCTTGAGGACTTCGATACTACCGTTGGCTGATGAGTCGGCTCTCATTCACGATGTTAGATTCCAAGTGCTAAGATTGCAGCGTCCCTAGGTTGGTGTGCTTGGTTGTTTCACTCATTCATGTGTACTTTAGGTGGGAATACAGTCTGTGTGTTTTTCCTATCTCATCAAGTAGTTTCACCTCACAGGATCCTCCTTTCAGTAACAGGACATGCAGTGCACTGTAAGTTCTAGAGGTCAACATTATGAAGTTTATTGATTTGTGGCCTTGATCCTTATGTTTTTGTATATTATATAGAACATGTTAGTTTTAATATAATGTTTTTGTCATTAAGAGTGATGATTTAACTTGTGGCTTGATGATATAGATTGTGCTTTATATGGATAATGAGGTCATACAGGTCATTTTATTCATGACCTCTGTTGGCATTGTCAGATAATATCGATAGGCCAAGGCAATCAGACGCTTTCATTTTGGGTGAGCTCCCCACATCGGTTAGGAACCCCCCGCCTGATTATGAACCCAGGTCCCAGTGGTGGACTCACGGTGTATTGTCTGAGTCACCCGACATCCAATGAACCCTCCATGGTCGACGGTCATCTCAACCAACCCTCCCAGACCCGGTCACTCTGGCTCTGGCAGTTGCCGCAAAGCCCTGTCTTCCATCACTTCACCACCCACGCCCACAAGCTTCCGGCCAGACTTGTGTCTCCGAGTACCATGGAGGGCAACTGGACACCCGAAATTGCACTTTCAGCTGGAAGTTTCAGTGGTTCGAGCGTCTGGTCTCTTGCCCGACCCAAAAAAGCCATTCTTCGCTCCAAGAGGTAGGAACCTTCCTACTCTAAGCTTATTTCTTATCTAAATACTGTTTTGTCTTGGTCAATCCTCAAGGTCGCCGGATTGTGTCTCCGAACACAAAAAATCTGTATTTTATTGATTTTAAGTCGTTTTTGTTGTTGATTTTCTGCCATGTTGATTTGGGTTTTCAGGCATAGTTTATGGCCAGATCAACTGAAGTGTGTTTGTTACTGGTGAAAACAAGTGTTTCTGTGATAGAGTTTGTAGGGAAAATAGTGATGTATTTAGGAGAGCTGCTGTGAGCCTCAGTGAATGCATTGTTTCACTGAATGCTCAGCCACTGCTCAGGTAAGGCCTCCAACTCTTCGATAGCCATAAACTCTTTCTCGCCCGAGCTCCGTTTAGTGCTCGACTGGAAAGCTCCTTGCGTATAATCCATCCATAAGGCTTTATTAAAAATTGAACCCTCAATATCTTGCCCAAATGATGAAAAACAAGAGGCCCCCGCCGGGTTCCTCCGTGGCGTCAGCCAATGCCCATGGCAGGCCTGCACCTTGAACGGCTACAACTTTCGGCCCCAGTCTCAGTGTTCTGGAATCTATGGAGATATTGGAGTCTAGAACGACCATGCTCTTCAATGGAAATTGGTGCTCAAACTTGTTTAAAATTACTGTTAAGCAACAAGTGCAAAGTTAACTTAGTCAGTCGGTGGATGTGAGGAGCTCTGTGATGCCGGGCGGCCGCCACACTGGTGCCAGCCATCTTAGGTGCGATATTCCATGAATTCATCCAGAAATGAGGCGGTCATTGCTTGCCAAGGTAGTGACTCTGATGAAATGTTAACATGATCTGTGTGATTGATTGAAATGACATTTAGCTTAAGAGGTGTACCATGCTCGATGTCAATACGCCAGGCTTTGAACACACTGGCTCAGATGTTTTCTCAGAAATGGATATTACATGGTATGTTGTAGGCTAGTTTATTGGGTACTATGCTGCCATCGTCATAAATTCAGGATTTTGAGTAAGGACATCATTTCTTGTCTAAGTAGTAGCCTAATGATGTCATGCATGCTTCGAGCATGTGTCGATACATGAATGTGATAAAATGTTAGTGCTGATCGTATTTAACGCTTAAAGAATGCATGGACCCTGTGTGCATTATAATAGTGTCCATGGTACATGGTGTAGCAAAATTTATAGGTGTTCATGTATGGTCTTTATACATCACATGACTTAGAAAGAATGGCAATAATTCAATATTTTCATAACTTTATGTAATTCGGGGACATTTATTTACTGGTGTGAGTGCATAGGTCAGTCATTATTCACCATCCCTGGTGAACGGGTCGCGGGACCACTGGATGAAGTTCAATTTGAGATCACTTTAATGGTGGTCAGACAATCAATATCAAGTTGTGTCATGGTGAGACCGATAAATCTGACAAAGTCCAGTCTCTGCTAGCCAGATAGCACAAACACTACCTGTGCTCAGAACTCTATGGTAGACACCCGTCGTGAAAACCTGGAACTCTCATGCATAGACATGACCCCTGCTAATGAAAGACCCCAGAAAACAAAAACATAGTACGGCCCTGAGGTGAGACCCCAAAATCCATTGGCCCATTGTAATGTATATAGACACGCACCTCACATCAAGTGGAGCAAACTATGATAAACCAGTTGGTATGGGCTTCATAAAACAAAGTTTCTTTGGTTTTATGAAATAAATGGTTTTATGGTGATCATCCAAAAGCCCTCGATATGAAAAAGAAATGAAACACTTATAAAAATGATAAATTTGATGTGATTCTGAAATAAAGGTTTTTATCACGTATGTGCTCATCACGTGGTGAGAGACTCTGGAGTGACTGATACATGTAAGTATGATGATCGCTGGCCTCATTCATGACACAGATCTCCAGCTTTTGAACTGCACTGCCCAGTTGGAGTGTGTTTTACTGGTTTCTCAATTCATTCATGCATTTAGGCGTGGTCACTCTGTGAAGATCATTCTACCTACAAGTAGCCTGCCCTGTCACGTGGGACCCCCTTTGTGTATAAACATGTGTGTGTAGACTAGTGTCTCTTATGGCTGTGATTACAAAGAGGGCTCTGATCAAAGGCCTTTAATTCGTTGCTCTTGTATAATATATTGTGAACACACAGTTTCTGAACATAATGTTTCGTATATTAAGAGTTTACAGCAACTCTTAGGTGCTCTGGATATAGATTGTATTTATATGGATAAATGGCCCTGAATGCAACATTTTTACTATGTGGACCTATGGTGGTCGTTGTATACTTATCTGACAGCCGCCATGAAATTGCACGCTGAGATAAACAGTCCTGCATGCAAGGAGACTCTCGTCCTGATTTTCACAACCCCAGTCCCTGGGAAAAGGGGGACTCAATGGAGTGGTGGCCTGATCATCCACATCCACACCCTTCCATGTGTGGAGGGGCTATCAACAGACCCCAGATTTGGGTAACACAAAACACCAATGATCTCCAAGTTTTCAGCCACCCCATATCATGAAGGAGCCAGAGCTGCACTCCAGTCAGGAAGGTTCAGGAGGTCCTTCCATCTCATGTAATGATTTATCACTAATATTCCATACATGATTGTGTCATTTATATGAATGTGATTTGGGGATCGCTTTCATATACACATGCATTTTATGGAGTAGCCCTACAGGAGAATTCTTTCTTAACTGATTACTCTCTTTACCCCCATTGTGGGATCCACTCTCTATTGTAAAAATATATAATTTACATCGTCCCAGCTGAGGCCTTCAGTATCATGAAGAAGGGCATGCGGTCTCTGATATTACCCTTTTGAGTAACATTTTTGTAAAATCATTCTGTGTTAATCTGTAACTAAAATTCCTTATACTATCGTCTAAACAATTTTATGTAATTGCTGGTAAAGAGGTCTTATCTTGACCCTCACTTATTTATACTGTACTTTGCTACTTTCATGTATTTTTATGATTCACAGAAGGGATGTATATATTGTGGATATGACATGAACCCATGTTTGGTTTACTACTTATATGTTTATACCTCTATGGATTATGACATATCACAGGCAAATGATGCAGCAGAGCTCTAAACAAAAAGCCAGACTCGCCCATTTTTCTGAAATGATTGATCCTATTATACTGGACATTACTATGGTATCAGTCATCCAAACCACGTAATCTCACTGCCGACTAAGTATCGCCGGACTCTGAATTTAAAGGTCACAAACTTTACCTCTAATTTGTTTTATTTCCAATGATCATTAAAAGTCTATTATCATCCCATCAATTCAAGGAAAATTATATTGAAATTGTGAAATATTATTTCACAACACCTCCTCAGAATAGTCATGTCAGACAACAGGTGAATTATATCGCTCAGTAATCCACTTCATAAGAGAATCCATTGTTTAATATTTCCAATGAATTAACTGTTAAGGAGGCTAAAAAAAATTCATAAATCAGATCTCATAGTTGATATTCCAAATTCCTTCAGCTTTTAAAGGTACTTGCAAGACACTTAATTCACTCCCTGATGAAGCTAGTTTCATTGTTAATCGGTCGATAGGAAAGTCATAAAATCGTTGGAGCCTTTTTCTTGTAACACTCATAGCAAATTTTTATATTTTCTCATTTTATCCTGGGTGTCTTCAAAACAAACTTCTTTATTTTTATAAACTTTACCTAATTATTTCTTTTGAAAATGCCACTAAATTCGAATCCCAAGATTTTGTTTTACTTATCATTTAAACTAAAAGGTTTTAAACAGATATACTTATTTAATGACTTTCACTCTGTGGATATCCCCTAACAATGGTCATTAAATATCAGAAATTGAGAATGCACTGCAGCAGAATAGAAAAGGAATTTTGAATTTTAGTGAGAAAAACACCAATCTAAAATTTAAAACAACAATTACCAAGTCAAAAACTGAATCAGTAATCCATAAACCCAAACTTACTAAATTTAAAATGAACATTAATTTGTAAATAAAAACAAAATTCTTGTCCAATAAATCAATCTAATTATTTAAGCCTTGGAAAAATAAATGATTCTATTAGAATTAAAACAAATTTAAATTAAAATTTTAAATTTTGGGCACCACAATCCTAAAATCCATAATTGAGTTCATTGAAGGCTTAATAAAAATTGTATAGAAATTTTAAAGTTAATGTTTTTAAATATCCACCCTTTTTAAATTTATTCAAACCTTCAAAGTGTAAAACCTCACATTTCGTAATCCAAATTTAACGTTCGCTAATCAAACAGTAAAATTTAATTTGAATCAACACCATGACAATTTCACCTCATCGTATCGATAAGACCATTCAGACACCATCGCGAGTCACCGCAATGAATGATATCATCCGCCCCACCGACTAATGCCCTATCCCGTTCTGTCTCCGAACTGCGTGGAATACAGAAGTCTTCGCCTCTTCCGTGAATCAGGAACGATCCTCCCTTTCACTCGGATTCCAACTGGATGTTCCGCGCACATTCATCTCCCGCGGTCGTGGTCGCCCGAATCCGCGGAAATCATATCCGAATGATCCACCGAATGGACAATTTCAAATCATCAACTTCATCCATAAATTTCATTTTAACAAAATTTATTTTAGAAAATTTCATTTTTTAAAGATCATTTATTTTTATATTTTTTATTATTTTCTCTATAATTTTACCACCCACAAAACACAAATCAATCACAACATCTATACCAGACAACAATTCATCAAACAATCCAGTTACAATCACATAACAATCAAACATGTTATACAACGACCACGACATCAAAACGACCATACGCAGTTGTTCAATTCGTCCGACTTGTGTAATCACATACCCAAACTTCAATGATCGTTGCCACTAAGCTACATGTCTTAAACCTTACACTATGGTCTAAGTCAGTCCCGTTCTTAATATATACCGCGTCATGACCTGATCAGCTCTAAGGTAATCGCACCATTTCGATACCAAGCCGACGCCTCAAAACCAACCAAGATCACTATTGATCCGCGACACGCGGATGCAAAACTGACACTTCGACGAATGGTGAGTCTCCTCACGGAGTCACCTTAATACAAAATGATAACCCAAATAGTTTTCATTATATCATGGTCCGAATTAATCAACGGTAATCAGCGACGTTCATATCCAATTAAAATGAGAAAATAATTACCACCAGTCCCCGACGACAATTATAAAATAAATATTCCAACTATATTCCAATAGTCGCACTAAATATTTCATCAAAAATATCCAACCAACTATCTCACATGGTTCAAGAAAGCAAGATTACTCTTAATAAAAACATATTGAATTTAACTAATATTCAAAACCATTCGGTTATAACCGGCTTTCTTTCAAATCATTCTCATAATGAGCCGCCTTCGAACGCCCCCAGACTAAATAATATTCCTCGACAGGTGATTATCACCAGTGAAAAATCACCCAAACGTTACCCCCTAAGTCCATACAATGATCCACTTAAACACATGATCTACAAAATACGCGATCATACTCACGTCTAAACGACCAATACATGTCCCGAGTTTCGATCACTCACCTTCCGTTAATTTCATCAGTGGTTTATGTATGGAGAAATGATTATTTTCAAACAAAGGTATTTGTTTTTAATTATGGAGAAATCCTATATGGCATTCACCAACCCGATTATCTATTTAGTGACAACCACGACATCAATCGGGCCTAATTCGATTATTGATATTTATATGAATTCACCAGCAATTATTATTATTAGTCAACCCTCCGAAACTACTCTCTCAATAAACCACCTCATGCACTTCACTCTATCGTTTCGGTGCCCCAAAGGTATGGAATGGC
The DNA here is from genome assembly GCA_016808115.1 of Tetrastigma voinierianum. Lineage (NCBI taxonomy): Eukaryota > Viridiplantae > Streptophyta > Magnoliopsida > Vitales > Vitaceae > Tetrastigma > Tetrastigma voinierianum. The sequence goes on along the minus strand of JAEQBH010007839.1, from coordinate 159,709 downwards.
GATGTCGCAATCTAAACATAATTTATATAATACATGCAAATATATAATCATGCATATATTCACATAATTTAAATCACACAAACATATTATAATTTCACATTCCATTACACCAAAAAATTAGCTCGCACGGGCTAATTAGCAAATCAATAGCACCACTTGAACATCAAAATCAAACACATTGTCACCGATTTGTGGAACACTATTCATGAACAAAGAAACCCCGGTTATCAGACATGACCAAATATCTATTATCTGCCACCTTCGTGGAACCCGAATTGTGGCAAATACTTCCGCCTCATGCATATCATAAATCCAATTTGTTTCATTAAATTTTACAATCAACAAATCTAAAGAAATTGATTTCGCCACTTAATTTACACCAATATGGTGGTTTCAAAATTTTAACAACGCCCGGCTGATTTCGAATCATCAAACCTAAGCCGCTCAAGGCCTCAAACCGACCGGAACATCATAAAACACTTAAACAAAGTGTAAAACCAAGTAGGATAAAACTCTACCTCACGAGTTTGTCTAAACTCCTCAAAACCCAAGGCCCACGCTGCCCCATCGAGTCAACAACTTTCCTTTTTGCCCAAAGAAACTGGCGGTCCGACTGGAACGAAAACTCCAGGTGCACTTTCCTCTAGAAATCACAAAAACCCCAAAACCTAATCTTCGCTTTCTGGTTCTCCTCACGTTATTAACTACAACACAACACTATTGGCTATCTTGTCTTCTTCCTCATTAAGAATTTAAATAATGCCATCCATGTCCCTTCTCTTGGATTTTGACACGTGTCATAATCTCGACCGTCCGTTTTCATCATCTCTCTACTCGTGCAACATGTGTCACATGAGTACATGTTATATGGACTTTGTCGCCACCAATGTCGCTTTACCTGACCCAATACCTACCAAAACATGCAAATCCCGACTCATTCTAATTCGACTGTAAATTGACACGCAATAGATTTCGTGAGATTTAATCTGAACTTGCGGAACTGTCACATCCGAGATCTAGAAAATTTTGATTTAACAAATTACAATTTTTATCCCTTTTTGAGAGAAATGATTTTTCTGGGGGTTTTTGCCAAGCAAATGATGAAGCATAATCGTGGTAAGGTAAGGTTAAGTAGCATTTGTTTGTTTGTTCGCTTTTACTTAAATATGGCCAGGAACGGCATAATGGTACCTTGGTTTAATAGATGTGCCAGAACCCGAAAATATCCTCAATGACAGCACTGGACTTCACCGTTGAAATCGCCTCACCAAATCTATCAGGACAAATTCGTTGAATTTCGAGAGACCGTCGGATTTTCCCAATTTCGAGGCACTCGGGCAATAAAGAACCAAAAAGGGAATATTTAGAAAATCCAAAAATTTTTGAATACAAAGAATGAATACATAGATAAAATGAAAAACTGATGAAATAAACGGTTTAAATAAAACTGATCGGGGAAGCAGCCACACGTGAAGCGATATATAATGCGGTCTCATATAAACATCAAGAAAATATCTAAAATAAAAATATTCATAATTCGCTCAAAAAATCAACAGGAGAGATGTAGAGAGAGAGGAGGAGAAACTTCCTTCTTCAAGCCCCTAGTGATCTACCTATATTCTGCTTCTCATCAAACCCCAAAGCCGAGAGTGCCAGCTTCGCCTCTACTTATCAAGAGCTCACAGCAGGCACTCAAATCACAAGATTTCCAGCCAAGGTCCAAAGTTGTCTCAATAAAACCTGAGAAACTAATTTAAAAAATGGCAAAATGGTAATTCGATCAAAATCTAATTTTCTGATTCATAAAAACTAGCTACCACATCTAATCTCGCTGAATCTCTTGCAGACAAACAATTTGCTAATGCCTTTCTGCATCATCTGCAGCAATGCAAACTATTGTAGCATGATGTGACAAAGTCACCCCACTATATGATAAAATTCCTCATGCACATGTCATGATTAGATATGATTTGAGAATAACCATGATTAGAGCCAAGGTCAAACCACACAAAAAGGACATGGATGAATTTCAAAAGCAACGCAGACAAGACAAAGATTTATCATTTTCTCTTTCAATTTGAAGTAAGAAAACATGGTAAGAGGGGGGAAATCAAAAGTAGCAAAAGATTTAGACGTAGAGAGAGAGAGCGTGCCTTCTTCGGGGATTTTTGGTCGCCTGACCGCTGGTTCTCACTCTGAAAAAGAAGTCGCATCTATGCATGAGCCACGCCATAATTGAATCAGAGTCCCAACAACCCGCGAGAGGCCCTACGTGTTATTTTCGCTAAGACCCGCAGGATGGATTATCAAAGGCCTGATGTCGTGGTTTTTAGGGTCTCAAAAAACTGCGAACCCGGAGGAAACCCTATCAGAGGCCAGAAACAAAGGCTTTACCCAGGTTTCACCGCTCACGATCGGTCAGGTGATTTTGTGCCGTCGAAAGATTCAAAACGAATCGTTGATTTGTTATTATTCATGCGAGTTTAATTTTTGGTGTTATTGATTGTGAATTGAATAATGCACCATGTGGAATTAATTATGTTAATATACGCCAAAAGACATGGAATATTTGAATTGGCATGAATATTCGACATATAACGTGGAAAAATCGCGTAACGATAGAAAAGTAATATTATCGCAAAAATGAAAGAAAAGTGAAAACGACGTTTTCGATTTCGCTCAGTATGTGAAGGTTATGGTCAGATACGGATCAGCAATGTACATTCAAGAAGATCATGTATTTACTTTGAGGTGATTGCTCATTACACATGCACTTAAAGGAGTAACCCAAGTAGGGTGAATCTCACATCAGCATTGCCTATCACCACGAGGGAATATTATTCGCATGAGGGATCGGTAATCATGGCAATCATTAGAGGTCGCTTATAAAGAGGTTTATTGTGGTTTGAGATGGATTATAAACATGTATTAAAATTCTTAACTCTTATTATAAGGCTCAGGTTAAGAGTACGTGTATTAACCTTGAACTATTAAAAGGTTGGATGTACCGGTGAGTATTCGATGGGCCCACAGCAATTTTTACTCTCACATGGACCTATGTGGTCATTGTTAATTGTCAGACAAAGCCTGTACTCCAGGTAGAGCCCTTCGTACAAAGGAGACTCGTCGATTGAGTTTGTGTCTAAGTTACCCGACATCCGCTATATTCGCAGGGTCATGAAACATCAACTGACCCCGGGTTTTGGGGACACACCCGGTTTTCACAAAAAACCTATATGAGTGTTCCAGAAATCACATGATTTACGTGAGGGTTTTCCCAATTCCGCTTAATTTACAGGCCCAAGGCATATGGTGTGTCCATGATGGTGTCATTCCGCCTCCCTTCGATCACATGACTTGTTAAGCATATCAGTCATCACTCTAACCGGGAATTTAGTGATTCAAAATTCTAGAAAATCCGTAATTTATAAAGAACATATCTCCTAAATAAATATATTCAGATTCACCCCCTTGGACTCGTAGATTCATTGAAAGGAGCAAGACTGTGATGGTGTGCAAGAGAAATTCCCAAGTACTAATTGTCATTCTATTGTTGGCATCCAACTTCGACTACCATAACTTCTTCTTCGAACTCGTTTATGTGTTCTTCGACTCTGCGGAAAGCCCATTGAGTCAAGATTCCATCCATGTTCGTGGATGATTGTGGGTGGATCATAGGTTTTCAAAATCTATATTTTCAACAAGTGTAGGTTGCTTCGTTGTGTGGGATGTGAATACCTGTAAGCCTGACATGACTATCGTATTTATTACAAGCTAGCTATCAGATCAAGTAGAATTTCCACGAAAGCTAGCCTAAGGAAGGTCAGATGACATTATTCGTTTAGTCATGGATTGATGGATGCTACTACGGGGTTTGATACGACATCTAGAGATATATATATATATATATATATATATATATATATATATATCAAAAGGAAATATATGGAACTCGATATGTTTATATATGTTTGTGATGGTAATGGACACGGGAAGTAATAACTACGAGAATGGTTCATGTAGTGTGCATCATACATGTAACATGAGAAACAAAGACATTAGCATTGCATACGCATTACTGGACATCAACATATCGTGTGTCCGCACGGGTGGTCATCCATCACGCGTCGGCGAAATGGGAAAGTGAGTCACGATGACGTCCAACAAATGACCTACCAAGTAAAAAGCAAAAGAAAAAGAACAGTAAAATAATGTGCGCTGATTCGAGCAAGAAGGGACCAAGATCCTCGTGTTAAAGCCCGAACAAGTGGGTGCAGAGATCCGTGGTGATATGAAAATTATGTTGCCCAAAAAGATACATACCATCATGTTTATCATCGGAACATGGTGTAGAGACCTTCGCAGGATCCAAAGTTATGTTGCCCAAATAAGACACATGGTTATCACATAGACTCGTTAGTGATGGAGCCTGATCACCGATTAGTCGCTTCTATCAAGTACTGCAGTATCGCGTACCGTGAGCTAGTAAGGGCACCACATGGCGTGTCAATGGTAATTATCGCTGATGGTTGTCACACCGGTATAGGGCATGCGTGAGGGAGCTCAAGGGAGTAATTCCTGATATGGGTGATGAAGGACATTCATGCACATACACATTCATGTGTATCTTTTCATCATGTGTATGGGTTGTTTTGGATCATTGTAAGATAATTTGGCTGAGAAAACTCTGTGGTGGTGATTATCACTGACGGCCGCCATCTAATATACAAATCTCCTTCAAGTAATAAAATGTAAAAGGCTGACCCGCATTCTGACTACACATATGAAGAAAGTTTCGAGATATGGGTTCTTTGGACCATATTTTATATGTATATTAGAACTGATCACGAATATATCATTTTGTATGTATGTATAATTAAAATTCTTTAGTAAACATGTCACTATAGTTGCATGTATAGTATCTGTTGTAAGGGTCAATACGAAAGGGTCGCTATGACCAGAATTTCCATCTTGTGTACTTGGTCTGAATGGTCATGTGATGTATTACATACATGTTGTATTTTAAGTTAGATTTTTGATAGACGAGACTGTCCATTTACAAATATGAACTCGATAAATGGGGACAGCATGGTATGATGTCAAGTCACCCAGACACCAATCCATTCCTTCACGTTAATGAAGTGTTGTCAAACTGGACCCGAGATGGGGAAACATAAATAATAATGGATAACAATAATAATAATTAATAATAATACACAATAACAATAATAATAACAATACTAATAATAGTAATAATAGTAATAACTAATCATACCAATACCAATACTAATAATAATAAGAACACACTAATAATAATAATAACACAATAATAATAATAATAATATAAATAACAGTGGGCAAGAACACTGGGGCCGGGCTGGCCTGGCCACACAATACGAAAAACAATGGGCAACAAGCCACAAACACAAGGATAACACCCACACAACAATGGCCAATGGGCCAGTCACACAACAACAATAAGGCGCAGGTCACGATAATGGCACACACACAATAAATACAATAACACAACAATAATATACACAAAATAATAATACACACAAAACAACACAAGAACAATAAATAATAATAATAATAATAAATAATAACAACAAATAATAACAATAATAAAAATAATAATAATAATAATATAATTATATTACACATTAGCCATTAGCATTAATAATACAATACAACAATAACAAAAATAATAGTAATAATACAATAATAATAATGCAACAAACAATGTAACAACAATAATAACAATAATAATAGTAATAATAATATTACAACAATAATAACAATAGCAATAATAATATTATATCAACAACAGATATTAGTAATAATAATATTTAACATTAATAATAATAATACAATACCTAATAATTCCATAATAACAACAATAACAATAGTAACACCTGATAATAAAAACACACCACTACAATACCATCAATAATTAACAATAACAATAGTACACTAACAACAATAACAATAACAATTCAACAGTAAACAAAGGGTCAATAATAATAATACAAAATTAATTACTTTAACAATAGTACTAACAATAATACCACAAAAAACAATACTAATATAAAGTAATATAGCACAATAACACTGAATAATTAATAAAGTAAATAATAACTCAACTTCATTATTAATTTGATAATGATATTAACACATTAAATATTACTATTACTATAACACACACACATTAAACAACAACAATAATAATAGTAATAATAATAATATTATTATTATTATTACTTATAATATTATTATTATTATTATTAACAACAAAAATAATAATAATAAGAAATTTTCTTGACATGAATAATCCTAGCTCATTCATCCTCTTTAATGAATCAAATCTTTGATTAACCATGAATTTGAAAAACCCTGGAAAATTTAAAAATTTTCTAAAAAATGGCAAGTACAAGAAAATTGCCAGAATTTACCCTCATGAAAGTTCTATAAAATTCCGTAGATTCTCGAATGAATGAAACCAATCGCGTCATAGTTTCAATGGCCCTCACAAACTAGTTACCCAAAAATTCATCACCTATATTAATCGATTTTTTTCGGCTTTACGTCTAGAGTCCTGACATGACCCCAAAACGGATTTGAAAAAAACCCTCAAAAGTGAAAATGAATTAGTTAGTCTGTCGAATGTGAATCAACTCAACCCGAACGAAATAAACGTTTCTGGAGGAACTTATCCTGACAAGGATCGAGTGACACATGGCGCATCAAGAGCTAACAATTTACCAAATTTAAGTGAGGTAAACTTAAAAGAGGAGAAAAAAATTTCATTTCCAAGAAGGTAAATGAGAAAGAGAGTAGAGGAGAGAGAGGCTCTTTCCCTTCTCTTTACGATCTACCTGGAGACGTAGTTTGTTTTCGCCGAAAGAACAAAAAGTTCATCAGATCGGATTTAGGGCTACTGATACCGAAACCTGTGTTTCACCAAGGTTTCACAAGGAAGTGTCTGGAAGTCGAAAGCCCTGTTCAGGGAAGTGTTCGCGAACTTCTCAGGATCGTTGCTCACGCTCAAGAGAGGTAGGAACCTTCCTACCGGGTTTCTTTCATCTAAGAGTCAGTTGGTCTCTGGTCGAGCCCTGGTCAAGCGGTGGATGGTGTCCCAAGGACCAAAAGGAAGAAAAACAAACCGATTTTCCGCCTCGCTCTCGATTATGCGAGTCAATGTTTATGTGGAAGCCCAACCTTTGTACTAATTTTATAACTTCTCGTCCAACTGACCGCGCAGGTTCGGGACTCATAAGACCTTGAGTCTAGAATCCATCCATATAGATTAATGCAATGGAGCTCATATTATGTCCGGAAAACATGTCGCATTAGCCTTTCCTAAGAAAAATATTGTTGGATTTTCGCGGTTCAACTATACAACTCCCTTCGTTAGGACTTCAATACCTGGGTGCTCCCAGACCCCATGGAAAGCTTCCTTGGAGTTCAGGGAATCTGGTCCATATGCCTGTAAATGGTATTTGGTGTGACACTGAAATCCCGTCTCTCGGTTGGACAACCCATCAACCTCTGTTCCGCGAATATCGAAACTTTACTATCATGACTTCATTTCGTTCATAGCCGAGAATCTACGGCGCAATTTCTACAAATAACCACTTGTAATAATATTTATTAGAAGTTTGATGGTCCTTTTCACATCTTTGAGTAGTTAAACAGCATAAAGTCAGACTGTTTCTAATATATTTTACAGGTTGAGCCATGCCACACTGACTTCTTTTCAGATCATGGGCCGAGGAGCACTCCGTTTTCATCGAAAGGCGGGTATCCCAAATGATGGGGTAGAGAAATTCCTAATAGTGATAATCTCCCACATGTTACTCCTCACCTAAGGAACACAATGAAAAGACACACATTCAAGAACGTGGATTCCCACTCGAATTGTCACATGCCCAACCCAGCTGTCCCGAGTCCTCACCACTCCCCCCACACATATATGCTATGTATGAAAACCGTTTCAAACCAAAATATTTTTTTATTGAGGCAAAATTCCATATAAATACATTAGACAATCTTCGAGGTAATCGTTGATAACCTCCTAAACACCACAATTTTTTATCAAGAATTGTTTAATGACTATTTCCAACACATTTCAACAACTTTCCTGATAAAATTTCTTTGATAACTAGATTACTTGTTTGTGTGGATACCGATAACTCCACAAACCTGAAAACATGTCATGCACTCACACCCCATCGTTCCAGGGCAATCCAGCATATGAAATGCGATTATTATTTGCATAACATAAAGATATATCGCTACGTATAAGATAAGAACACACAACAATACAGTTATCAACGATAGTAAATAATATACAAACTGTGTCAAATCGACCATCCGAACTGGTGGTTTCACACCCCTTCACAAATATCGATGAAACTGGCCTGGTTCAAACTATCCAGCACAACATCAAACAACTAAAAACCTCAGGGGAAACTTTAGTTTCCGGCAACAAACCCCAACCGACCATAGCTCCTGGACCGTGGTGAAACCCGTCATAGAAACCCCATCCTTCAATCCTAAGCTGAACTAAACCATATTACTCATGGTCTTCCATATTCATCCTGATATAATAGCCTACACATTCCATGAATGGCCGCGTCAACCGCCATTTACACTACACAACCAAACAACCGCGCATTTCGCAGTGAAAAACACAAAAGCCTTCGCATATTGATCACCAATCGCCTTCCACATGCACATGGATGGAATATTTATTTAAATGGTCTTTCCATGAGTTCAAGAAACACCCGCCAAACGAAGTTCAGACGAAGAAGCAAGACCTCCGGTTTGAGGTCGACGAGTCAAACCCACCTCGAAATGACCGACTCGCGAATGTCCTAACCTATACGAGCTAAGATGACATAGATGAGCTCAACTACTGCCCTCCACAGGCACATAGCTGTAATTTGGACTCAATGGTCTTTCCATAGAGTCCAAGAACACCCAAAACGGAGTTCTACAAGAAGCAGTGACCTTCCGAAGTCGAGGTCGCTAATGAGTCAAACCCAAACCGAGCCCACCCCGATCGCCCACGCCCGGGACTCGTCGCTGAGCTGACCTAGATGAGCTCAACACACCCCAAAGGCACATGTTCGAATCTGACCTCAATGGGATTTGTAGTCCAAGAACACCCTAACTAGAGTTCCACTACAGCTGCATTCGTCTGAACTGGAGGCTCTGACGAAATGCATTCAATGAAATAACTTGGTCGAGTCAATCTCATCAGCTCCATCTGGAAGTTGAGGCTCAATCCCCCAATGAATGACCTCTGGCTGAAACAGATCTCTCAGCAGTCAATTTCAAAGAAAATCGACCCCAGCAGCTTTCACTAAGAATATTTAAAAGCAATCAACTTATCTATGCAGGTCCGACCAGAAATTCAAAATCCCAACATCAAGCCACCATGTGGCTACCTACCGTAAGGACCTACTACCAAATTTTCTCTTTCCCCACCCAAAACCAGTTCTAAATTCAGCTTAATGTGTACTACCACAATGTATAGCTTCCTGCTGTTCAAAATATGTTCCAACATTCCCAGTGGCAAGACACCAATACACAACCCTTTTAGTATAGAAAATAAATAAAGTGGAGAAGACCCAATTCTTAGAGTTTGTCAAAACCCTTGATTCCAGAGTTCACTCAGAGTTTCCTGGTCACGCAGGAAAGACTTTCCCTCTCTATCACCGGGAACCATGGTCCGATCGTTGGAAAATCTGCAGAGGCTGCAGAGCCTCCCTCTCTAACCTTCCTCTCAACCGTTTCGCTTTCTCTCTCTTTCGAATTCTATTGCTGTGAGAAGATAGGAATTCAAGTGAGATGTGATGATACACTGCCTAATACATTGAAATCGTGTATGTCATGGTAATTATATGACCTATTGGCACCATCCATTTATGCTCTGAAACGTACTATTTGTGTATGATCAAGTCATCTGATGAGTCAACAGAGTTATTCAGAGACATGATGTCGCCAATTAGAACTAGAGGATGAAGTAAGTCACACCACTGTGATGAATCAGAATAAATTGCCAATGTATGCGGCAGCAATGTTGTGACACTGTAAACCCCAAAAAAAGCAATAATTTTTCTTATAAGGCAAACTGGTGACTCAGCTGAAATTTGAAATTTTTCTAAATCTTTGATCACGAAACACTCTCATAGTTCAACTGCCCTGCAACGAAGGCTACCACATCGATTTTCACAACCTGAGACAACCTGGCCTCCCACTGCTGAAACTGATAGAGTGTTCTGACACTCGGGCACATGGCTCAGCCCACAGTGTGCCACGTGGTCAAGTGCAGCCAGTCAAACATGAGCCTGCGGACCCATGACCATTCCTGCGCCTAGGTTCCATCAACAATATTTATATCTATAGTCCATTCCCACCGCCGTGAAGAAGTTTCACCCCACAAGATAATGCACGACCTAACATAGGGATGGGTTTCGCCCTTCACAAATGATTTTGTAATGATTCATAAATAGTATGGCTTCTTTGTTCGATTTTGATTTGTATAAAATAAAGGGTCAGCTTTCACTATGCTGAACCCAAGGTCTGAAACAAGATGTAAAAAGAAGTCCTCAAAGTTTTTCAATCACTACTTGGTATGATAGTATGCAAAGGTGTCCTCAAGTTATTTCTCGCATTAGGGAAGATGACCATAGTCATTTCCAAAACCTGGATCTCTTTTGTTTAACTTTAAAGACTAACCCTCAGTACCATTTCTCTTTGAAACATAGTACTTACTAAGCATTCAATGTTCCCTTTGTTGAAATCAAGTATTTTAACCTACTCCAAATTTTACCTTCAAATGACAACCAATTGATGTCATGTATCTTAACACTCAAGAATAATGTCCAACCCCAGGGGTGCTTACAAGTATCACTCAATGAAAGTGATCAAATAGTTTGAAACTAGTTTAAGTTTTAAAATAGTAACTACAAGACATGCTTCGTGAAATGCAGGATCAACTTTATCTGTAAACCTCCTCTTCAAGGTTTAGAGGCTTGCAGCCAAACACTTTGTGCCAGTCATCCCCAAGTGGGAGTGCTTGTCAGCTTGTATGAGATATATATATGTTAGAGAAAAGTGAAGGCTGCTAGGGCCCGTATAGAGAATGGTTCTACTAAAGTAGTTGCAAATTGTTTTAAAATGGCCTATAGAGTAATTTTGCTGTAAATAGTAGCCACTAAATCTAACCTAACTGTAGGTACACATATTTGCCAAAGAATAGAAATGGAATTAACCTCAAAAACTGGTCAACAGACATGAAAATAGGAATGTGGATTTTCATTTGAGGAAATTGTTAAGATAACAAATTTTCACTACTTAGGAGTACTCACATGATTTAATCTTTTCAACATCATGAGCTGTAAAATTTGCATAGTTGTAAATTATAAATAAACACAGGGGCCGAAATCCCTCTGTCAATAGCTAAATCTTTCTCTCCTGGTGAGCAAATTTCCGCTTGTCTCTGTCACCTTCTCTCACCCTACTTGATGCAACTTCAAAAGATAAATCAGGACATTGATAACCAGCCAACTCATATGCCTAGTTTCGACATGATAGAGATTAGCCTTCTCGAAACCTCACAAAACTACACAACAATCCCAAATACACCATGTACTAGGTAATCACACAAAATAATCATGACCATTATGATTAGTACACAAAGTGCACTTAGAAACTCACTAAATAGTATTCAAACAAGACTTCTTGCAGACTAACTGGCATATTTCGCAACATGTGACTGTGAAACCATGGTAGATGTGGGATATGATAAGGCAATCCAAGGTGGCCACCTGAATGTGATATATACAAGTGAGAGATGTTCCTCTAATTCATCTCAATCAACTGAGAGAGAAAACTTATAGCAAGTGGAGAGAAGATGAGATCTTTAGAGCAGAAGCCTCACTTATCTCTTAGTTTCCCGAGGATCTAATCACTGGCTTACAAGTGAGTAAGGGGAAGAGTTCATCCTCACTCACAAGGGCTTCACACAGAACAGTGTCAGGAGTTTTGGCTTAAAACTAGAGGCTGGTTTCTTTCCTATTTGTTTCATTCTCGTTTGTCCATCTGTTTAAGTGGAGAGTGTGAGGTCAGGAAGTGGTTTGTGGAACCATCCCAAGACTTTAGATAAGAAAACAGGACTCCAGATCTGCTTTTACGCCTGTGGCTGATTTTCTGACTATAACTGGCTCCTTCCATGCATTTTTATGTGTGGCACGCTGAACAATGTAACGTTATTAGTGGTGTCTCTCATTCCTATAAATGTTAGCTTTACTTCAACCATAGTTACTCGATTTTGCTCATACGCATTAACCGTACATTAGAACTGCTTTTCAGTAGGAAAACAAAGAATTAGCAGCGAGTCCCTCTGTAAATAGCCAAATCAAAGTTTAAACCTGATGTTGTGTGCCTTTGAATTTCTCCATTCTGACCTCTATAGCCTCAAGTTAAGGTCCATCTACTCTTTAACAATATAAGTATGCTTTACTTGGCGGCTGGCTAGGGGTCAATCGTCTGTACCTGTGGTGTCGCCACTGGGGCCTCATGCCTGCTGACTATTCATAGACCTCAAATTTCAAGGTCATAACTTCTTCGTCCTAACTCCCCGCTTCGTGTTCTGCACTATGGAAGCCCATCAGGCTTATTTCACTATGTTCCCTGTGGAGGACATCAGCAATCAGCCGCTTAGGCTGTCTATAGTGGTGGCTTCATTAGGTCGGGCTTCAGCATAGCCTGGTCAATTAGATCGCTATTCATTGCAGGGACTCCAACTTTAAGGTCATAACTTCTCTGCTTAACTTCATTTCGAGTGTTCTTGGACTCTATGGAAAGCCATTGAGTCAAGATTTCACCCATTTTCCTATGGAGGATAGTGGCACCCGCGCCTAGTGGTCGGGCTTCTGCTAGTGCCGGGCAGTGCTGTGGCTGGCTTCCTGCTAGGTCGGGCTCTGGCCAGATCGGGCTATCATGTGTAACCCTCCAACTTTCTGGCTGTCATAATCCTTCAGCCCAACTCCGTTTGGGAGTTCTTAGACTATGGAAATCCCACTGAGTCAAGATTTCATCCAAGTTCCCTGGAGGAGCCACAAGTAATATGTTCATGGTTTGGGCCGCTAGGTGTCAGTCGGCTAGCATCGGGTTGGCCTCAGAGACCCACCTCTCTAAACAATGCACCTCTTCTGCCTGAACTTGTTGTGTTCTTAGACTTTAAGCATCATTGAGTAACATTCCATCTATTATTCCTGTGGATGGTGGTGTGATCATAACTTTGCTTGAATATGTTTGGTGGGTCAGAGGTAAGTGTTGCTTCGTCATGGTCAAAGGAATAGCCCGTTTTAACGTGACTATCGATATATGTCTGTAGATGCTGTAATGGGTAAGAATTCACTACAGCCGGTTAGCCTACAGCGCCATGGACACCATTTGTTTTGACTGTATGCATTATTTGAAACTTGAACCAAGATGGTTCTCAGTCTGAACTCGTGAGTTCTCGCCGGATGGGTCAAAGATTGCACCTGTCAGGTGTTAATATCGTTTCATGAATAACATGCTTGAATTGATATGCTGTGGTACTGCAGCATGACATGGTTTGAATTCTCCTATAATTTTTGAATATAAATGTCCAAATGATGCATGGTGAATATGTGATGAGTATGTATGCAATATATTTCTATTTTATATAGTATGTGTTAAGTGCAGAGAATGGGTCAATTTTTATCAGATGTGAACAAAATATTCAGATGATACATGTGAGTGCGTGTTTAGACTCATGACCGTGCCAGTGTCTCGATGGAGTGTCTGGCACATTTAGCCAGGACTCCAGCCACTCAAGTGACATGTGTTGATTTTCTCATCGCGCTGGCTCACATCACAAAGTCCAAATTATCACAGAATTGCTAATGGTAAGGACACCTGACAAAAGTTTAGTATTAGTTATGTTAGATAATCCCCCAGGTGAAAAAGACCCATCACTTATGTAAAGACATAGTCCTCAAATCTGAGTAAGGTCGTAGTATCTGGTTTATGGAGCCTGGTTTCAGGTGACACTGTAAATCCATTTACCCAGAAAAAGGCGATGGGTTGTAAATGAAAACAAAGATTAAGGAACAATCTCGTTGTCACTCCAAATAATAATAATAGCTCACACTCAAGTATAGTGAAGGTGTGAGGGAGTCCAGAGCATGATATGCGTGACATTTCGACATTCATGCATGACATATGACATTCATGTGTGACATTTTACTGATGCTTTGTCATACCACTGTATGCTTAACTTAGGCTGTGGCAACCCCTGAGGGAGATTATCACTCATCGGCTTGCCTTCACCCTATCAGAGAGAACCCTTTCAAAAGGTGAGAAGAGGCTCCTTCGGTCAGCACCTAAGAAATAAGGCCTGGTTGTGGCCTGAGAGGCATTTTTGTAAAATATTAGGGAAACAATCTATTTTTTAAAATATTTCAATACATAAAGTGTGGTAAGAGTCGACATCAAACTCTCAGAAATATTATAAGAAAAATATGTTTTAAACGAAATATCCTCATATGAGACATGTGTGAGTGATACTGGTTTGAACTCACATTCACAGGTTTCCTTGTGGTCGATTTGCCTGTTGTCAAACTTGACCTGTGATGTGCGTCATTTGAATTATGATTTATTGAAATTTGAATCATGTCTGGATATAAACAACCAACTGATGTCAAGCACGATAAATAGTAAGATACATGCATATAGCACTCATTATATATGTAGCATTTAGTATGAATAGGCAATGACACATTTTGTATCAGATTATGCTGCACTGACACGCATGACTCGGTGTGTGGAGCTGCATGGTGAGGATCGATAATCGTGTTTGGTGTTCATGGTGGCTGTCGGAGTACATTTTTGTAGATCAACACCGTGGTCGTGTTCGACATTTCTGGTAATTTCTGTATCACGCCCAATGAGCTCCACAGTGTGCTTTTCATCAAGACTATCCAAATCTCTTTTGGAAATAAAGCTCTTATCTGTGATCTGTTCACTATTTTTCTAATAAAATAGTTTATTGAAGATTGTCCAATGTTTTTAATAAACTGCAATATCTTTATAACTGTCTCCAACGCTTTTTTAACAAATAGCTTTATGGGATATTGTCCAATGTTTTGAATAAAATAAATATTTGAGATCTGTCCCATGTTTTAAATAAAACATTTTTATCTAGATTGTCCAATTATTAATAGTAATATCGGTTATTTGTCTTAATGATTTTACTTCTATAAAACAAAAAGCTTTTGTTTTCTCGATAAAGGTCTGGTAGTCCCTGCACCTTCTAAGTCACCGGATCGTTGAACATACACCCATCTCGCAAACAATCAAGAAACAAACTGAGAAAATTCATAGGTTCACAAGACTCATGCTTTGCCAGTTCTCACTCTTTATGAAAATTCCTCGATCCTTCACTCCCAAATTCATGTCTTATTTTATGTGACTCCACCTTCTTTTATCACGAGAAGGGATCCATTCGTGAGTAGGTGATTTCCTCCCAAATCTAAGGAGAAGGTGGCAGATATTTAAGTATCATGAGACTAGTTCGCCTTAAATATTTGTTTCGAATGGAGGATATCGAGGCTTTTGTTCACCTCCAATGATGTCAGGCTGCTAGTACAATTCAAGGAAGGTGCAAGAGCCTTTCGAGAGAAATCACCCGATAGCATTTGATAAATAAAGTCTCCAATCTGGGAGATGGCACGTGAGCACAACCACCTTTTCTCAGTAGGAGGACATAAGGGGCCCCATTCAATCAACAGCTCTGCTCTGGGTCAGCCAAACCACCATAGTCCCTCAGTAAGAGGGATGGGGCATGTTTGGCTAGAGGCTCGGCCGGGAAGGTGCCCATGGCACCCACACCTCCTTTCTCCTGCTGGGAGGGCACCTCATCCCCAGCCTGAAAAATGAGAATCAAGCCACCAGCATATAAGCATTTGGCATAGTAGTAACAATGTTTAGATAATGAATTGAATTTAACTTTTTTGACGCAGAGATGCAGATGGTCATAGATAACCTCACAGAGGGTCGGCTTATAAAAAGGCGGAGTGGGTGACTGAGTCCCGTTTGTGTCACTGTCATCCACATCTTTCCACAGAAGGCTCGACGTCGCTTCACGAATTAGACTCAGTGGATCACTTCTACCAGTTGATGATCGAGATAGACCTGTACTCTCCTGCCACGAATCGATCAAGAACAAGGTTGAGGAGCTTCCAATAGATCTTCCTGTGCCTGGGCTGGTACTAAATTGTTTCTGAAAACCTCGAATGAATCCTTGTATCTAAGGACACCATGCTTTTAAATCAATAGGCTTTTCGAGACATCTTTTCTTAAGCCCCTTGTCTTTTTTATTTGTTTTTATTTTGTAAGACTTTACACGCTTCTTCTTCCTCTTCACCCTCCTCTCGTTTATTGCTTCTTTGGCCTCTACCATCGCTTCTTTCGCCTTCCTATAGCTTTTAAGTACTTCCGATTATCAACACAGCTTATTTTTAATATGACCATTGCTGTAAGTGGGCAAGGAATGTAATGGTGGATGCCGTTTTGAATAATTAATAAATTGTACTCCTTGACATTTATGTACTTTGTTCTATCTCAAAATTCATGCTTTATTTCTGTCTCTCCCTTTCTTTAGGCCAATTTACTGTCATTCAATGATCCCTGAGTTTTAACAAATTAAAGTGTAGGCTCTAATGTGTTAGAGATTATTGAGGGCCTACCTAATCTCCGTCCATGTTAAACCACTGGTCTAGAGCTGGAGCGCTACAAGAAGCAAATGACTGAGGGAGTGAGGGGTCAACGTCAGATTGACGCACCCATGTCTCAGCTACTCGGGTACGTAGGAGCCATCACTGGTTTTCATTCTCAATTCCTTACTCATTCCTGTCTGACTCCCTCCTTCACCAATTCAGAGAAATCTCTCCGGCAGATACACCTGCTACCACTCTCATGCTTCTCGCGAACTGCTCTTCCAGACGCCACTACACCCCTGCTTCACAATTTTCATTTCCCTCAGAAGGTGTCGAATCTGCACGGTCCTTTCCACCCTTTAGAAGGTCAGGTGAGGTGTGTCTTAGAACCTATCAAACTCCTGGTATTCCTCTCCTGTGTTTGGTAGTTTTTCATTTTGGCTCCATTTTAATATGTGGTTTGGGGTTGATACTAGTTCTTTCCTCTATCTCGATATGTCAGTAATACCAGGTGGGAGAAGAAACTCCTGTTCATCAAAGTGTGTCTAAATTGGGTTCGCTCAGACGCACTGTAAGTGATCGCTCATCCCCTGACACTGATGAGTTAGAAACCCACACTTATATCCCCGATAACACACTTGAAGTTTATGAAAAGTTTGATTTAGTCCAGACTCCTGGCAGAGAACACAATGTCGTGGTTTTACCCGGAGAAACTTTCAGGTCAGTTTCCTTCTTCCTAAGGCCTCGCCTCTGTTGCTAGCCTCCATTTCCACCCAGGCGCCCCAAATCTTATCCATCCCTAATACTCATCCGATATTAAGTCATAAAATTCATGCAACTTCTTATACCAACTCAATCTCATAGGTCTGATGTTTTATCTATGCCTTAAAGTGTGGCCCGGGTGGCCTAGTTGTCTTGTGTCGGGTTCCCCTGAGGCTATGGCTGTAAATTGTCAACGATCTCCTGATTCACAAGATGGAGGTTATGCGCTCTAGTATGGGCCTCGACGCAGACCCCTGTTCCCCTGGCTTCCTTAGTTAACCTATCATCTTTTCCTATGTAAAACGGTTATATTTAGTTTGTTGATGGGTATAAAGTGTGAGTTTTATATGTGTTTCATTTTGTGGTTATCAAAGAGAGTTAGTCGAAGGTAGGCCAGGGACAAGTGGAGGTGTGCTGCTGGTGCAAACAATAAAAAATTTAATTGGTCGCTGAGGTTTGAGCTGAAATGCCAGATAGAGATCATCAAAGATCCATTTGATGAGGCGAACTCCACTGCAGAACCTCCACATCCCACGCCCATCACCTTCCGGTAAGTCGATGGAGAACATTTCGTTACCATCGATCTGCTGGCACTTGAATATCGGCTGGCGATCAACATCCAAAAGGGACTCCCAAAATTAATGACTGGAGATCATGGCTCAAACACTCCATTCCAGCCACCCATCCCACAAAGAGGGTCTATTTCACTCTGAACTTTGCATTTAGACTCATATAATGGGTGGCTTGTTCAGCCCTTTTCAATTCAGAGAGGCAATCATTCCAAGTACAGCATATGTTGAAAGAGCCACAAAACGTTTGTTAATTTTTAACTAAACCTAAGTGAGGATCTTTAATCCTCAGTCCCGTCTCTGGTCCATCCTGTTCCTGATTCTAAATAGTTAAAGATATAAGAGAGGCATTACTGTAGTTACCTAATCACATAATCTTGTGAAGTTAAAAGAAGATGTTTCACTTGAGACGCCAAGCTCCCATCACCCATTCGTCGCTGTCTGCTTCCTACTCACCTTCAGGTGTCTCGGTGAGGAAAAATTACACTTGTCATGCCCGTCCTGACCGGTCCGTCTACCTGCCGCTCTCAAGAGTGAGATCATGTCCTGAGGTCACTCACGACCGCCCCGCCTCAACAACCCTCCTCCACTGAGCCTGTTGAACCACTGCCAGGCCCGAAAGCATCTGCTGTGGCCTAAGCGAGGCTCGCGCTTCACCTGATGAGATCACCTTATCCCCGCCACGGGCCTCGCTCCCGCTGAGATGGTATTCGGCATCTGGTGCGTTTTAGCATCGCGGCACATCATTCAATCATGGAAGTTCTTCAACCTGGCGACCATCATCAGGTCAGTTAAGGGAGATCCAAGGATGTCCCACATGGCACGTGGCCCCCGGGGCCATGGGTGGGGCTGGCGATTACCTGTGATCTGTCCCACCAATAACAAGAAGATTCTTAAAGATGACTCATGACTGACATGATCCGCAAATTTAATAAAATCTAACTGGTTCCTGACCCATAAGATAGCGGAACCCTTGTTTATAACACTAGCATCGAATCACAAGTGCTGACGTGTTCTTAATATGTTTCTCAGAGGTAATCACCACCATTCCAAATATGGCCCACCTCAACATCACACTTGAACCCCATCGAGAAACAAAGAGGTTTTAATGTTTCTCCAATGCCAAGGCTTGACTCGGGAGTGCCTCGATGCCTCTCAGGTGAGGTTCGTTCAACATTCTTCCGACATCGAGCTCAGCTTCAAAAGGCAGGCTATGAAGGCGGTCCGAGCCGAGTGGGAGGAGGGCACGCCACCCAACATGAAGCTTATTTGCGGTCCAAGCAGAGACTGAGCGAAGGAGTCTGTCCCACAGTCGAACCAGTCCGCTTCTGGTGTCTTGGCAACCCGGTCGAGGATGCTCAATGGCGATTCCAAGTGACTGCTCAAACAAGCCTTCGTAGTTACTGAGGAGGCCCATTGCTGGAGGAGGCGAGAATGGTCGCTCACTCTTGATGAACGATTGTCTTTTCAGTTGGGGGTTACCAAGGACGATTTTTACTTCGCTCTTCTGAGAGACCTGTGGAGAGAAGATGATAAATGAGGTGCTTTGTCTACAAGTGAAAAGACGATTTTCAACTACTATGCAGGCCTGCTTGGTCCCTTATGCCACGCCGCCCGCTCGCCCCTCCTCCCTCCCTCCCCCTGGCTTACACGTGGAAGCGCTTCCATCCCCACCTGATGCCGCATGCATTACTAATTCCTCTGACCTTATAATTTTGAACCCCTCATGTGCTCCAAGTCTTCATATCTGTTCTTCCATGCTCAGTTGTCGGCATCACATGAAGATAAAAGCGCCAAGAGTTCCGTCTTCCTGGATGGAGTAGATGGTCTCTCACGGCCTGGCTAGATCTGACAACAGTCATGTTATCATTGATACTGGGGCTCTGTACCACCAACCTCCATTTGTTACACCACTCCTTTTGCAAGACACTTTATTCTTCCTCTCAGTTTCAACTGATATTTCAAAACACTTGCTCCCATTTTCGTGACAAAATACTCCTCCACTTAATGAGTGATGCCTTAGCTATAATCCATCCCACTAGACTTTGATATCTTCATTCGACGTCAATCCAGATGATATCATTCCAGAGTGTAACCCTGAGTTGGGATAAGAGTTTCATCTCAGAATCATATTTGATGTCTTACCTGCATCAGACACTCCCGTCCCACTTCCTCACACTTTAATAAGATATAACCATGCCAGCCTGATAGGTCATTTTCTGCATTTATCCCTGACTTTAGCTTGACCAAGATGTTATCTAAACTGAGCCTGGATATGCCATTTTCAGTGGCCATCCTGACTTTAGGTCGAATGCTTAATTAGGATAGACATCAAACCAGCCTGATAAGCTCATTTCCCATGCGGGCCATCCACTTAGGTTGACTAGTTAGATGTTATCCAAATCCAGCCGAGCTGTGCCTGTTTCCGCGCCATTCGAACTCTTGTGCCAGACTGTGTTGATGTTATCCAAACTGTCCTCGATAAGTCATTTCTCGAGCTTATCCTGTCTTTAGGTCAATTCGGGGCCACATTATCTAAAAACCTGGCCTGACAGTCATTTTCACAACAGTATCCAGCTTTAGGTCAGTTCCCAAGAGGAGGTGCGGCCAGATTGACTCATGGCGCTGATATTGAATCATTCTTATTTGCAATACCCTCTAAGATGTGTAGTGTTCCAACATCTCTAGCACAGGGTCCCATCAAGTTTCTGTCAGTTTTAAGACCATTCACCCCAGCCAGGTTACAAGATATGAAGTCCTTCCGCTGAGTTGAACCTCTCCCATTCATGCCCAAATCCCTCAGGTAAAAGGTCTCAACATTCTTCAGCACCAGTCCCGGTTGAACGCTCTGTAGGCTCACTCCGTTGGTCAAGAATTCACATTTAACTCCACACGGTGATCGCTATGTGATTGGCCGAATTCTACCTAAATTTGGCTCCCCACTGTCTAGATCCCAATCATCAATCGCATTTCCGGCTCAGACATCCGCTCCTGATGGTAGTAGAGCAGTCAACTTCTATAGGATTTTACAGCCTCCCATCCCATGCAATCTTCTGTGCAGCATGTGATATACTCAAATAGGCTCAAGTAGTCTGTAAGCCTGCAGCACCTCTGGGAGCTCATCCAATCCATTTGGCTCCTAGTCAATCCAACTGCTTCTTCCAGAACAACAACAATATTTGCTCCAGCCCCTGTAATCACTGGTTTAATTTGATGTCATTTTATATAGATTTTATCTTAATTCCCAGTTTGTTTCTGATGTGACCCATCATTAACTCAGTCACTATTTTATTTAATAACTATATAGGGATGCCAAAACTAAGATGTAATATTTTTCTGATGAATTAGGATCTCGCAGCATTCTTGATCGAGAGAATGTTTCACTTAACTGACACTAAATAATCATCGGCTACCAACACCTCGAGGGCGAGGAAGCCGAACCCAGACGATCTCCATCAAGGCACAAGGCCTAAACAGATCCGTTCCTCACACCCGGCAACATCTGGTCGGCGAGCAGTCACAGGCCGATCACATCAACACATCCACATCACCCCACTGGTCACTCAACAACTCCAGAGCTGTCGTCTCCACAACAACTGCTCCTGGGCCTCATGACTCAAGACAGTATTCTTTATGCCTCACTAATATAATGACCGCCAGTCACATTTTGATGCGGCCGCCGCGATCATTGCTCAACAGTTGCCCATTAACTAAGGAAAAACTTCACCAACTGGACTTTAAAGTCAGGTTTGTCTTCTCACCAAGAGTTGTCCTGTTAAACATACAGATGTGGTCCACTGCGAAGGGGGAAGTGGGGTTCTTATCCCAATCATTTACCATTTACAAACGGACGAAACCCATTGATAGTAGATGAGCAAATGATAGTCAAAATTATTTAAAAGAGTCACAATGTGGTTTACGTCCGCCTTTCTGAATAGAATCCTGGGAATATGTCTAGCTTCATCCTGGAAGTCGTCAAGCGCCAGCCACCGGAGATATATTTCACCATTCGTCCCGCGATTCAATTTATCCGTTAACCGTCGACCACCAATCGAACGATCACGAGGGAGTCGGTCAGACGCGCCGCAGGTTCAAAACCCGCCAGGACGGCCTCGCGTCACCCGCCGTTGGAGTACAAAACCGCCTTAATGCCTGCTCAATTCATCCCGAATGGGGACGAATCGATAACGATGTCATCGCAATCGGCGTCCATCGAACTCGAGCTTATCGAGGCACCGCTTTTCACCGAGCGCATACAGTCAACCGACTCGTCCCTTTTGGTCGCCAGCCGGCGTCACCTCAGTTCAACGCCGGGCCGAGTTTATCTCTTTCCCGGAAAGGCCCGCCAAACAACGTTCACGAGAGAGGCCCGCCAGGTATAACGGACGCGTTCGTGCCAGGCGGTTTCGGTTAATCGATATTACGCGGTTTGGTTCGCGATTATTATAACCGTCTCGAATCACTCAAGATCGATCGAACGACGTTCCGCTTCGTTTAACCTCGAGCAATGGAAAATCCACCGCTGTATCCGAGATCCACAATGATCGGCGCTCATCGCCCGACTCGCAAGAACTGAGGTTCAAACAACATCGTCGATCCGACGTTCGACTGATTCTTATTCCGATCCACCAATCGAATTCCGGCGCACACACGGTACGGTCGAACAACGGAAGAACCGCCCGGCAAAATTTCATAATTCGCCCACCACAGACTTTCAGAGGTCATTTCTAGACTTATAATGGCTGGTTAGGAGGGTCATTCTAATCCTTCATAACATGATCCATGAACCATTCATTCGACTCAATGCACATCATAACAGTTTCACACCATGTGTCTCGAGGATATCAATATTCATCATAATGAAAGAAGGATCCCACGTCTTCTAGACTTTATCAACATATCATCTATGCTAATTTCCCATAGTTTTCCAAGCAAAGGCCAAAACATCTTTGTCACCAATCTCTGATAGGTGGCCCCACATTCTTTAACACGAATAAGTGTTTACGTCAGAGCGTAAAGCCCCGGGAGTGGGAAGATGTTAATTTTTCTCTAACAGCTGCCACACACCATGGTAGCCAAAGAATGATCTAGAAATGATAACAATGTTGTTCCACTGATTAATGACAATCCCACTCATCCAAAGGCAGCTATCCTCGACACGGTCAAGCAGATCCAGATATCATGCATACCTCCATCACTCTCTGGGGAACCACCACCACGTTAGCAAGCCATTCTAGGCATTTGACTTCCTGATAAACCTCAAAGATCAATAAAGTTATCTACTACCCCTGCATGACGGATGGAAGTTCCGTGGAACACCAGACTTCGCCAACTGCCTGAGACGGAGAACATTCAACCTTATGGAAACCGTCATGGCTTATCCTCAAACCGATCGTCCGCAGCGAACATCATGCCATTTTTAATATTTCATTGATCGCCTTTCTTCGGCCGAGGAACCAACTGAGGCATCCGTCCCGCCATCTATGATCATGGATTCTGTGGACTTAACTCAGCCAACTGACCCCGCCCCTAAAGTGGTCGGTAATCGGTCTTAATCGCTACAATGAGGTGTCGGAATTTCGGGCGCAGGCCATCTGGGGCTTACTTTCACTCACGAACCCATAAACTGATACATTGATGGAGCGCGCACATCAATACCTGGCGTCAACTTTGTTCGGACGCAATGTAGATAACCTGGACAGATTGGTAAGTCAGGACCGTCGGTATGAATGTCCAATTACGAATACGTACGACCAAATCTCAACCACCGAAATACATCGCCGAAGATCGTCCCGCCGACGAGAGAGCGAATATCACCCACCGAAGCGCAGTCCGCGTTGAACCCGTGAGCGGCGAAACCTATTTTACCGAATCCGGGCACGACCCGCGTGACCATCCGCCAAAGGCCGAGGCGCAACAACACCCGCGCCCGGATCAACGCCGCGACCTGGGGCGGCCACTGTTCGTTACCGCCACGCGTGGCGCGCGCCGCATCATACCAGGAGGATGACCCAATGGGTTTATGGAGGAAGGACACACACGCATCATTAAATCGACAAAATACGATAAAGTACAACAGCTTATCACCTTCAATCGAGGTCATCAAGCATTTTTCGCTCTTAGATCAGACAGTAATCGATCGAGCATCCCATTGCAAAGTTGATGGCTGGTCTAATCTGATGGACGTCATTAAAGCGAATAGTTCGACAATGTTTGACTGATTATTTTACCTAATTTCGGACTTTCGAGATGCCCGGTCCGCATTAAACTTTCTATCAAGAACTTCTCGTGCCTTGGCAATGATTTGTTTGGCGGTCGCGGTCCCTGGTAGTCACACCCTGCGATGCATCATATTGGTCCCTACTTTTCAGTATAAAGTGGGAATTATTTAAAATAGCAGCCGTCCCCACAGGGGCAAACAATCATGAGATGCCGAGGTCGACCGGGAGGTTCTTTCTTTCGCTCTGCTTGATCTCGTCGCTTTTCGCTTCGAAATGGGCTCTCAGGAAACTTCGGGCTTAGGCAAAGCATCATCATCGCTGAGGCGCCTGACATATCCTCCCGAGTGAGTATTTATCTCGCCACCGGCGCGCTTCTTCCATGGTCAGCGTGAATTCTCGGCGGAAAGGGATTGGAAAGGGTAGTCGCCCGAAGCCTTCGGGGAAGCTCTGAAGACCACATCCATACCAGAAATATCACCGTTTGATAACATTCAACCCCGTAAAATCTGACGACCGTCATCCCACTAAAACGGATCGCGAATGATGTTTTCTTTCTATCGAACTGAGTACGTGATCGAGACAACTGGGTCACAATCGCCGAATGAGCGAGACCCTCTTGGAGTTTATGAACCAGCCAAAGTGGAGCCTTTCGTGTCAACGGAATACCTATAGAAGCTGGACGGCTTCCTAAGGCAAGGATCATCGCCGGTTAAAGTGAAACATAAGGATCATATTGATCCCAGGCGTCGCCACAATGGCAGGGAATCTACAGATAAATCAACCGCCAGTCGCAATCCGTATTACGATGGCCCAGTGGGGAAGACAGCACGTCGTATACCTGATGGGGTGCGTCGATACGCGCTGGCCGTTCCGAACGGAAATTACGAGGCGGGAACCGGGGCACTCCAACTCGTGAGACACGTGTTCGGGCCACCACTGGTCACCTCGTCGCCTTCTTCAGATCCGGCGATCGCCATGGCATTAATAACGCCGACCATAGGGTCTCTTCCGATTCGCCCGCATTGTTCTAGTGTCAGAATAATGAATGAGAATATCCGCGACAACTCGCCATCTGGCCATGATCAATATAACGTAGAGCGTGCCTTTGGCCCGGTCGGTTTAAACGGGTACATGTCATACCGCCAGGTTTTCTACCGCTGGGTCTCTGCCGGTCCAGAATGTCGTTTCTGCAAAAAGGAGTCGCGATGTCGCCATAATTCTACAACTGGTCTCACCGCCTCTTGCTTCATCGATCCACTGACGTAATCGACAGGATCGGCCCACCAAATTTTTCGGTTTGCAAAATCAAGATTGGCCCGAAACTAGTTTATCACCGACTACCCACCAAATTATTTATCACTTCTCCCGCCGTGAATTATTTCACCGCGACAGTAATTCAACTGGTCGCAAATTACCAATTACACCAGCGTAAAATGATATTATTTACTATTGTCAATCATCACCAATCAAAGAATTTGGCCTGCGAACGGTTTTCCAAATAGCCAGATGATCTACTGAGAACGCTGATCATAAAATTCTTATAATGTCATCAACATAAACAACTCAATGATCATAACACCGACCAAATTGAAAGTAATTCAAAACCAATCAATGATTTTTATGTCATCAACATAAAATGTCCCCAAATATCAATTAATTTTTAAATATTGGCCTAAGTTGTCGCAGGAATTCGGGGTCGGTAAATTCAATTTTTAAATTATTTTACATTTTATTTAAAACTTATCATATATATATATATATATATATATATATAAGAAGGATATGGTATATGCTATATATATATAAATATTTTTTCGCCATTTGAGTCTGGACATTCGTTTTTATATATATATATATATATATATATATGGCAGCATATATATATATATATATATATATATATATATATATACATATATATACATATTAAGATTACTAAACAAAAAGAAAAATAATAGTGTATGTATATTATATAAAGTAGAGTAAAAATATTTAAAACAAGAAACTAATATATATACCGATATATGAAGAAAATAAGTCGAGAAAATAAAAAACATGAATTTCAACCACCATATAAGAAATATAAAAAGTAATACACTCAACTATCCAACCTAGTGTCATCACGGATTCATATCAACCAGATGGTGAGATGTTCGCACTGGGTAGAAATGCCTCATCGCTGATCCCTGATGCCATTACGCAGGCCATTGTAGGAAGTCGAGCAGATGTCAGAGCTGGAGCATTGCGCTTCAACAATCCGGTGCGATCATCGTATGAACCGCACCTCACCTTTCCCGATGACTTTAGCCAATCGTAAACGCAGACAACTCATCCTATCATCCTCATAATGGTCAGCGCCGCTTCCAGATTCGCTTAATCGATAGTCGTGACGCATTTCGTATCGCGGCTCCAAAAGTCCATTCCTCGAACAGATTCAAATATCCAAGATTGAGTTTATAATCGTCGTCATACAGTAGAATGATGACGACCGACGCCACGGGCATTTTCCGCCATCGGAATACCATAACAACCGTAATTTCGTATCAACCGGTGGAGCCGGCGAACAGAACCAATTCCGCCGCGAACGCATCGCGGCAGTCGGCGGATCGGAAATACGCCAGTCGCGCACGAGTCAATATCATAATCGCCAATAAACATGCAAATATATTAATTTATTCAAAACAAGAGAGAAGTATAAACCAACCTTCATTATATTTTTTTACATGTTTCCAGGTCCGTCGACAACCCGTCAACTGGCTGAAGATCATGGATGTCGCAGAACCCGACACCTACCATCAGTCCCTTTCTCCAAAGACTCGATTTAATGAAAATTCGTGACTTTTCAATGGGAGTCAACAAAACACAAATATGTCTTTGGGCTAACATATAACCGTCCAAGATTTCACACCAACCACACCTGGTCCACATATGGATAAAATGAGTAAATGTCAAATGGGCCCATACATCACCAAATTCTCAAAGCCAAAAACAGGACCACTAACTATAAATTACATGAGTCTATAAGACAAATCTGGTAATAATCTCATAAACATATATTGAAACGTGATGGAATAAACTCAGAATACGTCAGTTAGCAGCAAATAATATTTCAAGAGTCTCAATTAATAAACATGTAAATATATTAATTCCTCTGATCTTCAAAAAAATAAAGAGAGAAGTATGAACCAAATCAGATTATATTTTTTTTATATTGTCCGTTGGGAACTAACATTTCACACCTAATTAACGTGTCCACACACGGATAAAAATGAAAGAAAACAAGATTTTTAACTCGATTCAAAAAAAAGTGCAATTTTGTTTTAATGAAAACTCACATTTGTCGCACAGATCTCGATCAACAAAAGTCCACCATCATGACCCTTCGTAAAGCAGATCCGACACAGACACCTGGCTTCCTTTACCTCCCGCGTGTCTTAATTACAAACAATACATACATTAATTCAATCTGGAAAATCTTGAGAAATGAAAAGGCATAATTGGAACACACCAAAGTACAAGCATACATATAAATTAAAAACTATACCAATGTTCGCTCGTGCTCACGATAGAGGAGATCCACAAAGTGGTGTGGTAGACATGCCACCACCCTCCAGTCATCTCAGCCGCTGACATCGCCGCCTGCTTTCACACCCTTCCTGTACTTAGGATTCGCATCTTCCGCCACTCCCGAAAATACGGATCGGGACACCAAATCTCGTTCTTCTTCAACCATTTATCTTTGACCTGTGACACGGTGAGCCTTGGCACCACCGGAAGCATGTTTGCGTAACACCTTATCGCTTCCGACCGTCCACCTATTAACTTTCTGCAATTATATCAAACATATTTATCAAGAACAAAAGAAATGCAAATAAAAGATGTAAAAATGTTATAGTAATATATACCTTAAATCTTCCAACCATCAATTTAATTCATCCAAGGACTTCCAATTGTTATGTCCGCTAGGCTTAAAGGACTTCCCCAAACTCGCCTTGTAACTCAAAATTTCAACCAGACATTTAACTTCATTCCGTAACTCCAAAATTTCAAAGTAAGAAACAAATTAAGAAATGGATAAATCATTAGTTAAGTTTCATATCTTACCATTATCAATCATTTATCAACCGAGCACAGGAGAGTCTCATTCAGGCGCTCGGCGAAGACTTCCAACATCTCTCATCCTCCCATGTCTCGATCACTTTGATCGCCACCGTGACTATGGATGTGGATCAGCCTTAACGAGCGTCGACATAAGGCGGGTACATCTACAACCTCTCTCGTCGTGGGTCTCATCCACCCCTCGAATTTCAACAGATCGGCACACTCAGGCTCGTCGCTTCTACTAGAATCGAATGACCGGCAACGCGGTCGTCACTCCCGCCCGACGCGGTGGCATATCTCATAAAAATGACAACACATTATCGAATAAAAGTGATCGCGAAACGCACTACAAAGCTGAAAATAAACAAACATGATTAACGACAGAAACAACTAAAACCTACTAACTGATCAAGGTTCTCATCGTAATCATCTGTAAACTGTCTGGCCTTCTTCTTCATGTAGTAACACTACCAAACTCCCCTCTCATCACCTGCTTTCTTCCTCATTACTGTAATTAAATGTTCATCAACATCTACATCCCCACTGTATCCACCCAGAAGACGCGCAACTGGGCACGCCGCCCCCAATTGCACAAACATTATACATCATTGTCATCATTTTGGCGTCGTCTGGCGATACCCGCTACTTCGCGATGCAGGATGTCAATTGGAACCCTAGCTTTGATCTTGCAATACGCCTTTCCAACTTTCTATAGGACCTCATCCAATCCCATATTCACAATAAACCCGTGTGCTCATCAAGACGTATCCATAATTGTTGAATCGTTTTTTTATCGGCACACGACAAGTTTATATCGAGATAACGAAACTGGGATACCGTTGATGTGGTGTCGGGTCGGAACCATTCATACTTGAATAACACGCCTTTCGAACCGAGGGTTTCAAATCTTAATCCATCACTCGACCAGTTCATGACCGATTCCCGCCATTGTATACGATCCTTTACCACAATTTATTGTTCGCCGCTCGTGAACTCCCATAATATTCAGTAAATTTTAAAACCATTCGCTACGCAACGCTGTAAGTTCTAACCTCTAAAATCGCAATAGCGTCAAGATAATGATTTATGGAAAATTTTATTTGAAATGATATGGAACCCGTAACGAAATCAATGTATTGTCGAGATTACAAATTATAAATTTCAGATTTTAACATTACAATTGTTTTCAGGATTTTCATGTTTAGTAAACATAATGTATTTTTCAAACCATGATGGAAATTTTGCCCGGCAAGGCATCGACACTACATTCAAGTTTGGAACTGCTTACGTTTCATAACGAATACACTAAAAATAGAAATGAAATTAGAGAAATGGATACATTGAGAGGAAATAGTAAATTAACATGCTAAATAGATTCCCATTTGACTTTTTTAAGAACTACTCACTCTACGAATTAGTCGAACTTTCCGACAATCTTATTACATATATAGATGAGCTCACAAAGAGATTCCATTTGTTCGCTAGATACCGCTTCCTTTAATCATCGCTACCTGAGGCTTGAAAATTTCAAACATATCATCATCCACAATGTCATCAAGATAAACTTTATTCGCCTTCCTGGAAGAGCTGATTCCTTGAAATAGAATGATGCGACTCATACTTCATCCATAATATACCCAACTTGATATGTAACCTCTACCCGAGCCTTATTCAAGATTTTATGCTTTATTTTCCTAAGTATCTACAAGGAAGATTATTGAATCATTATAAGTCATGTATGTGTGTATATATATATATATATATATATATATATATATATATATATATATATATATATATATATATATATATAGGAAAAGAATTGGTTGGAAGTGAATTAATATTACCTTTCCTGAGGATACATCCAACGAGCAATGGACTAGACCAGTAATCCCAGCTTCAGAAGCCAAGTGCAATCGGGAAGATGTCTGAACAGTAAAAAACTTTGGTGGAAGATCTTCTCGATTGCATAAGATAATGCGAATTTGTTCATCCAGATTCTAACCCTCATCACCAAAGAAGAAGAAGCCACTGCTAGAAGAATAAAGAAATCGCCATTCATCCCATTATTCTATTCGGCAGAATTTCAAGAGAAGATATAAGCACTTAACGAGAATAACTTTTGAAGAATATTACGACAACTGGCGACTCTTCATGCCAAACATCTAAGTTTATTCGTGATCCACACATCTCCCAAATTAGCATAAATCCATCCGAAATCTCGCCACCCACCAACACATCCTTCTTCGTGATTTATTCAACAAATGGCACATCGTGGCATTTATCGTGACAAGATTTTCAGGTAACCAGACGACGACAATATTATTCAACTCATCTCGACTTGTACGCGGTTCCAGTTTTCCCCGAAATGTTAAACACTCAGATGGAAAATATTACCAAACACATTCTTCTCATGGCATAACATCAACTTCTTCAAATAGAAACAATGGCATCGGGACATTCCTTGTGGCAACGCTTCGAATGAAATTGCACATATCATCAAACTACGTCATAACACCAATCATATTTATTTAATATCCTACCACGCATATAGTCGAAAAGGCTTAGAATTTCCTCATATACGTGCTTGTCTCACCAATCATGTCATAGAAATTCCTTGCCTAAGATCGTTCCTCATCCCGTTGAATTGGGATCACAAGATTACAAACCATTCGGCCGGTATGTATGTGATTCATATTATCTCGAGACCATCCGATCGCCACTTATCGACACCGTACCGAACTGAACACCGTGGACTCGTTTCACCAAAGTGGTATATCCAAACATAGTAATCACAAACCATTTTTATACAAATGCACCTTCACACCAACATTCAAAACTTTATTCTTGGTTATTTAACTGAAGTAAGGACACCTCTCGTAGTCGTGGCACCATTCACACCAGATGTCCTGCAGCTGACGAACAATTCATATACTTATCCCATTCATTAGAGAACATTCCATTCAATTATTCACCTCAGACATCCATCTACTTAATGCTTCATAATCACTACTAAAAATTAATTTAGTAAAGCAAACGCGATCATTCTCAATTATTTATGTTCATTAAACTACATTGTGGTTCCGATAAAGTGCTTTTACTGCGGTGGATATGCAACCTAATACACATCCACCTCCACCTCCACCACTCCACCCGTCTGGAACAGTTCTTTTCTTCAATAGTTTCGTCTCATCCATTTTACAAAGTTACGTTAAAAAGACCGACGACAGATGTTCATTATGTATGCATTTCTAAGAAATTCTCCGACGTGGTTCTCCGCACACTAAATAAAGACATATAAACGGCAATAATGCATAACCGGGCTTGATTTAGAAAATTGTAATACCATTTATATATCCTAATGTGCAACGGAGAACAACGAGAGCAGAGGGCACCAAAACGACACATAATATATGCAATTTAAATTAAATCATGATCACACTAACGTCTCAGAACTCCGTCTGATTTTGATTAACTGTTATTCAACCTTGCTGCAATACAACTGACTGAAGCGTATTCTCTACTTCGCTAACTATACATCATCCAAATACAACTTTGAATGCTAATATGATGACAAATCACATAAGAGAATGCAAATATTTCTGCCAGATAATTGGAAAAATTTTTACTTATATACAAGAAACAATTTCTTCAATTTAATCCTATCACATAATTCTTATGATCCACACTATCTATAAATTCATACGACATCATGTAATCAACTCATACTTAAAGTAAATTTCATTCGGCGTAATATACACCTGGTAAATTAACCCAAATTTCGTAAATATATTAAAATCTAAATGCTAGCTGCATATATGGTTTCGTGATTCTATAAACTCAATGGGCTGGATCTAGACCCAAAAAGGGGTTTTCCATGGTGGTTCATAACAACAACTCAATCCAAGTTCAATGGAAGGAGTTAAGTACAGCGAAATCATGAAGCAAATCGCCATAATCGCAAAGAATCAGCAAGAGGCCACTCGATTTCCATTTCGATATGATACATCCCCATCCTTATCTAATATATATGGTGATTCTAGACCTATGGCTTTCCATAGAGTCTAGAATCACCCAAACTAAGTTCTGAATGAAGAGTTATGCATGTTTCTAACTGAAGTGAAGAAACAAAGATTAATTATAAGAATCGCAGCCAGTAGGGTCGCCGATTTTTCTCTCTCATTTTTCTCAATAATAGATATGAGTCTAAATTCTTTATCAAGCCATATATGCGATTCTAGACTCAAGGGGATTTACATATTCTAAGAAAACACTCAAACTAAAGTTCAATGAAGGAGTTATGACAGCCAGGAAATCACAAAGGAAAATCAGCACAATCGTAGTAATTGGCAAAGAAAAGGGCCACTCGATTTTCTTCATTTTAGACAGGATATGACCCCACCCCATGCAAGCTATATGGGTGGACTGGCACTATAGGGTTTCTCCAGAGCCCAAGAAACCCAAATCCAAAGCCCAATGAAGGAGTTGCGCATGTTTCCAAAACTCAAGCAGCCAAAACCCAAGATTAATCACAAAGAATCGCAAACAAACAGTATTAATCACTTCCTTCTCTCTACTTCACGTGATTTGGCAACTCTTAATTTTATCAACTTATATGGGTGGGATTTCTAGACTTAACGGGGCGGCGGAGGCCAATTTAACTTTGGCTGTGGCTGGGAGGCGTTTCGCCGTCCTTAACCTGGTCCCACTTTATATTAGTATACTATAAATATTACTAAATCTTTATTAGTTTTCAAATGCTTAATGTAATTGTGTAAGATATACATTTATTTTCTTTTGATTTGAAAATGTGTTCTTGTGAACAAAGCCTCATAGTAATTTTTTGAAACTTGAATTCGGAAATATTTGATTTAGACCGTTTAGAACCCCAAATTCGAAGAAGTTGGAGAGTTCATCCTATCCTGTATCCTATCCTATCCATCCATCCCAACACACACCCGATGTTCAATTTTTTTTATGTTGAATTTTAAATTCCCTTTCTCACACTACTGAAAATTTCTACTAGTGGTTGCTGAGAATCCGCAGACCTAACTTTTGTTGAAAACTTTATTGGAAAACAGATTTATTTCACATTTACATAAAGAGGGATGGTAGTTTTTCTGCACTCTAGTAAGGTTCTGGCTGAATCTCACTCTCTTTCCTCCAAAGATTTACTACAAACCTAGTTAATGGTAAAAGATGAGGAACTACTCATACCAACCTAAAATTTCATATTCTCCCATCATATTTAACTCATTCCAAAATGGTAATCAAGAAAACACCAATATAGAAACTGAGCAAAACCCGACATATCTCCACTCCAGACCACACACTCAAACACACTTCCCAAAAACAATCCATAGAAAATAGAAAACAAAAACTTTCTCCAAACAAGAAAATAAGTAATTTTCTCTCAAAACTAAACAAAGACCGCAGCTCCAAACTGGGTGCCCACTGAATATTTTGCCTAGTGTCCCACAGATCCATTTGACAACAACACTCCCATCTAATCAATCCTGAAACTAAAAAAGAAAGTAAACCTCCACCAAAACAAAACTCCTCGAAATTTGTGCTCTTTCCCCTGTGATCAACCTGGAAAAACAAAAAATTGAAAAGAAGAATAAAAACACAGAGAAAAATGATGGGAGATGTAATCTCATTGGATAGATCCTATGATATGAATGATCCTGTGGCTGTGAGATACCAATGCTCTTGCTGTACTGGCTCGCTTAGCCAAAACATATCTGGGTTTCACTCTATGAATGAACTTGAGCTTACACCCTTTTATTGATTCAAAAGAAATAACTTCTCCCATATATCCCCACTACTTCACCAATCAAATTAACACTTTAATTTGAAAAATTTATTCTCAAACTTTATCTTCAACAATTCATTTTTTATGTGTGACTTCATTTTGGTCGTTACTTGCCTATTCTCATGCTTAATCTCGCTAATCACAAAGATCAATTTCCACCAAAATTATTCAGCCCAGAAATACATGGCCTGTATTCGTCCCAAATTTAGCCCAACTTTATTCTTTAATCAAACCCCTGGTCTCCCTAAATGGTCGCTATTTGAATGCACTCATTCAACCCAAAATCTGTTTGGTCTAATCTGTTATTTTTAGTAGTGATCCAATCATTCTTGGCTGAGAATCCATCATCAATGGTTAATATTCACTGGTCGCATAGCTTATAACCCAACTGGTCCTGGGGATGAGCGGAACCACCAAAATTTAAAGTAAAGGAGATTACTCCTGGGAGCTTGATGAACCTAGTTCTCACAGATCACTCACACTTCTCATGAAAGCTTCCATTTGTGATGCGACCAATTGTAGTCTCCTGTGAATCTCTCCAGTCACTGGATCAGTTTTAACATGTGGCAGACCTGTCTACAACAACAATCTACAACAAACAAGAAAAAACGCTGGTGGCTCGCCACATCTACGATGCTTGCTTAGCTCAAATTTTATGAAAATTTTGATCCCTGGGCCCCTAATCCTCACACCTTCTTCTTCTTTCTTCTTCTCCTTTCTCTTCTTTTCTATTTTAGTTAACTCTGATCAATCAGAAGGTGCTATCCACGTGGTGACATTTCTCCAACCCACAGAAGGCACATATCTGTGACATGGCATCTAGTTTTTCCTTAATAGTCAGGTTTCAGCTGAATAGAGTGATCCCTGAGTGGGCTTTGTTCACCTGAGTGATATTGTCAGTTGAACATTCAAGTAGTGCGTGGCCCCCTTTAGGAGAAACTCACTCATTGTAACACTCAAATAAAGTCCAACTGGGAGATGGCACATGAGCACAACCACTTTTCGTGTGTACCCGGGAGGATATGGGCGGCCCTGGCTCGATTCTGGCCATGGAAGGAGGCCACTGGCCAGCTCCACTATAGCTGTCCCTCACAGACAGGCCCGGCCGGCCGAGGCCTCAGTCGGCTCCAACAAATCTGGTCAGACACAGAGGAAACAACTGAATTGAAGTGGTTTCTTCACACTCACATATACAGTGAGCTCAGGAGGACCAAGACACGATAAAGTGATCAACATTCTCATCCACACATGACATTCTAGCAGGGAACATGGCTGTTATCAATGTGTGTAATGCCAATACATGTGCACCTAGTGGGAGTAGTTCCAGAATTCCTTCACTATCAGCACGTCACTCCTGCTGTGGGACCCCCATGTGAATTCTGTCCCAGAGTGTACAATGTAACCTAGGCGTACCCAGCAGCCATGTCACGTATTCTGACATTTAAAATTATAAAATGACAAATTATGAACCCTGGATTGTGTATGATAATATACACAATTTATTTCATTTGCTAAAATTTTATTATTTTAATGTTTAAAACTAAAGTTTTAGAGATTTAATACAATAGAAATAAAACAAGTTACAATTTGCAATATTGAAAATATATTAGAATAAATTTGTGTAAAATAAGTGAAAGTGGAAATATAAAAGAGTGGGAGATAAAAACCCAAAATTCACATTTTGTCTGCACTTGTCTGAAAGTGTAGTCCCTGTGGTAGGGAGGAGTAAAATAAGAGAGCAAATAGAAAGAAGAGAAGTAAGAGAGAAGAATAGCTTGAAGATATAATGAAGAAGACTGTATCTGTGTATGGAATCAAAATGTGATTTGATGTCTAGGCTTTAAGATGAATTTCATGGAGATTGTTCCTCCTTTTTCTAGGGTTTTTGTGAATAGATCACCAAACCCTTTGAATTTCAAGAAGTGGTGTAAATTCTGTAATTTGTGTAAAATAAACATGGAACTCAACATATTCTTACATAGTTTTTAGAAGAATTGGGTGAATCTTCAAATTCACAGATTTTTTACCAGTGGTTTTGTGGTATGAGTTCCAAATCACCAATTCAAGTGTTGTTGTTTTTATGTGACCTCCATGTGAAATTCTTAAAGGAATAGTGAATTCTAGAAGTTGAAGGAAGTGAAGTGAACAAAAAGGCAAAAAGAAACACCTATAATGAGGGTGGGCCTAAGATAGGCACAGTAGCCTGCACTCCCAGACAGCCATCAGAGCTGGACCTCAGACCAAGATAGGTCCAACCCCATTCTGCACAGTCCAGTGTGTATCAAGGCTGTGTGTGCCTTAAAAATGCCTGATCAAGTTGTGTTTTGTATAATTAAGCCCTAATTGCATTGATCCGATAGTTTTGGAACCTTATTAAATGATTAAGATAGGTTCAAATAAGATCAAACTCCTCATGGCAACGAGTGGCCACCACCGCCGAGCGGCTGTCAGTTATGTGACTGAAGTTCACATAAGTTGCTATGTATTTACGTAGGCTGTATTAATATGTCGCTGTGGATCTGCTTCGAGTGTGGTCTGAAAGTGCAAAAGGCTGGGAAAATCAGGGAATTGTGCCTAAGATTAGTGTTAAAAGGTGATAGCAAGGTTCTAAACTCATTTTTCAAATAATAGTGTACAATATTATAAACCTGCTTTTACATCAAGTGTTTAATGGTTTTGAGTTTAAACCATTCATGCAAGGTTAATGCTGAAATGGTTTTGAATTATTAAACCATTTTTCTGAAGTAAGGAAAGTAAATAAGCAAATGTTTTGAATTATTAAACCATTTTTCTGCTGCTAGTTGTAAGTAAGCAATGGTTTTGAATTGTAAACCATTTTCAGCAAGCAAGCAAAGAGAATGTGAAATATGCCTAACTAAAAATCCCTGGCTTCTGGGCAAACTGCATATAGCATTCCCATCGCACCCTGGTGCTGATCCTCATTTTATTTCCTGGCTCTGCCTGGCAAACTTAGGCTCATGCATCATGGCATTTAGCGTGAGACCGTAGTACACAGAGTATATGTTGCCAGAGCTCAACCAAAATTCATGGTGATGAGACCTGGTCGATCCCACCATATTTACCTTCTGAAAGATAGTGAAGTGTGCCTGTGCCTTCCACTGTGGTGTGATGCAGACTGTGTCCTTCCACCCCTGCACTGTCGATGCTCCAAAGCTCCGTGTTCACCTTCTATAGGGGTACAAATACAGTAGATCTCCAATTGTTGATAATGAGTAAGCATGATATACGCTTTGAAAATCAACTATCGTGCCATGGTCGCCTGTGCTCTCCGTAGAGTTTCTAAAAGAACTGCCAGCCCAGCTCCTGCTAGATTTCCTTAAACGATCTCCATGGTTTCCTGTGCCCCGTGATTTTAAAGTAAAACCGCTGGAGCCTGTGTCTCTCGTATTTATAAAGTTTTAAGTAATAAATAAAAAGGTTTGTGAAGGTTTTATTGAAACTTTTCACAAGATAGTTCATGCTAAGAGAAGTTTTGGTGAAGCTTTTTTCTTTTTATAAACTTTCACAAGCAAGCACAAAGTTTCATAAAGCTTTCTTTGAAGAGTTAAAGAGCAAGTACATTTAAGTTTTTATAAACTTTAAAAGTAAGTAGCTTGAGGCAATCTTCAGAAAAGTTTACATGTACTTGAGATGTTTTCCTAAAACCAAAATATTTTATAAAGCATACACTCTACCTGCTTCCATGTTCTCATTTATTTCATTTTAAACTATTTTCCGTGTACGTGCAATGATAACAAATAGTGACTTGTCCTCGACATCGTATAAGAAGGTTGTGGTATTAATAATATTTCAGAAGAATATACTTTCTTTAAACTTTGTATAATGGAACATAAGTGTATGTATGAAGAATTGTGAGAATGTGTTTGTATGTCAGCTCATTATATATTTGATAAAGTGTAAGTGTACACAGATTGAACATATATGCAAAGTAGTTTATGTTCATTAGGTTTTAACACAAGCAAGATTTTTTACCAAATCCCAAGTTGGAAAATAGAAAGAAAATTTTATACGAGGCTACAGTAATATTTTACTGCTTCATTGGGATTTTAATGCTGGGAGGTAATCTACTGATTCCTGGGTGATGGTCACACCCTCTGGGCCACTATGGGTGTGTGTCACTCCTTTCATGGCCAGAGGTACAGTGGAGACGATCCCTCCAATGAGGCTTCTGATTGTGGAAGAAACCTGACAGGCTTCTGACTTCTATATTTTGAAAAACATGCATTAGAATGCTGAATTGATATATAGTCTCAGATAAGAGCATGTAATTTAAACTCTTATGGACTATGGTTTATAGTCATGTGCTTATATGTTCAGTATGGGATAAACTGGGCCTCCATGGCCATTTTTTACTCATGACCCTGAGGTCATGAATACAGTTGGCTGCTAAGTGCGAATTGTATATGTGTTGTATTTAGGTAGAGCCCCGCACAAAGGAGCACTCCGCCTCATTTCTACTACAACGGTGGCCTGAATGGACATGGTGGTGAGGTCTAGTTTCACCCCGACATCCAGTCTTCCATGTTGACTTGGTGTTATCAACTAATCCCTGTCTTTTTGGTGGCTCATAGCTTGGCAATGCAGCCAGTAAACGTATTTACTTTAGGAGCTCTAGTATGGGTATCCATTGCCTGGGTCCCTGATACTCATAGTTCTGCCTTAGCTAGATATCAAGAGTCTAAAAATTCAATACCTGTGGACTGTCAGGTATGGATTAGATCACAGATGGGATTGCATTATATGTTTTGTGGTTCTAGTGTTGCCTTCAATGTTCAGGTAAGCTACAAATTCTGTGTGGAAATATATGCATGACGATGTATATAGCAATGATGAACACCTAGGGTTAGAGAACATAACCCTTTAGTCTGAAATAAATGAACAATGACGCTCCTGAGCTAGTATTTATTAGTGTTCGTACGCACCACCATGGTGCAAGGAGAATGGTGGGTTTCATGACGCTAAAGTTCATTAGTGGTTGCCAGCACTACTTCAGTTGGACCCGAGATAAAATTCTTGATTTACTCTATCACATACGACACTTGGTGTATGGCTGTACAGGAATGCCAGTGGTGGTGGAGCACACCAACACCACCAAATTTTGACTAATACCCTCATGAGGGTCGTGTTATTGCCCCTGCCCTGGTGTGTCAGCAGCTGCCACCAATTCCACAAACCATGCACCGGAACCCACGGCTGCCGCAACTCCTGAGTCTGGTGCGCACTCACCCTCCTGGGCCCTCATGGGAGGAGGAGACCATGGTGATGACTGGCTTGCTTCCTCGACTAATAAAGGATATGGGCCTTAGTGATAAAGAGTGAAGGATTACCAACCTTCTTCTTAGCTGCCATGAAGAAGCAGACTTTGTCACACTTTGATCTCAGTGGACAGGTCATGGCCACCGTGCCAAGGCCAAGGTCAAACACTCATGGTGGTGAAATTACGCAAGGAGGAAAAAATATAAAACCCCAGAAAATTAAAATAAAATGGCAAGAATAGTAAAATCGGCTGGAATGACTCAAGGAAGTCTAGAAATTTCCTCTATCTCTGATGATGAAACACACTTACACTGTCAGATTAGTCTCAATGATATCTAGCTACTCCAAAAATTTTTGCCTTATCTCAAGACCTGTTTGATTATTTTGATTTTCTGCATCGAGTGTCCTATGGACCCTAAAACGGGATTTCGAGAAAAAAATTCACAAAAGTGAAAATAAATTGTAGTTAAGTTCATTTAAAGTAAATTGAACTCAATCCCGATGAAAATAAATTGTTTTGGTAGGAACGAATCCGATAAGGATCAGTGACACGCGCTACTTTATTTACCTATCAACCATT
Organism: Tetrastigma voinierianum; assembly: GCA_016808115.1. Classification (NCBI taxonomy): domain Eukaryota; kingdom Viridiplantae; phylum Streptophyta; class Magnoliopsida; order Vitales; family Vitaceae; genus Tetrastigma; species Tetrastigma voinierianum. The sequence goes on along the minus strand of JAEQBH010007839.1, from coordinate 119,627 downwards.
AATGAGGATGAAGCAAAGAGGTGGGTAGCACTTTTCTACTTCCTTTTCCTCTCAAACAGCAGCTGGAGAAGAGGGAGAAGTGGCAGAGGCTCTCCTTCCCGTCCCCACGATCCACTCGAGATCTGCAGTCGATTTTGTCTCGGGGCCAAGAACAAAAGTCTCACCCGCACTCACAGCTTTCTACACACGTGGACACCTGAGCTCACCTGAAAGCCTCACAATAACCAGCCACCCATGCTTCAAGTCTAAATGCTTTCCTGGTTCAAAGCAGCCATGAGTCTCCTGATCAAGCTGCCTTCACGCCTTCAAGAGATAGGGAACCTCCTTCCTACCCTAAGCCATTTTCAATCCAGGTTCGCTTCTGTCTCTGCCTGAGCCCTGGCAAGCTCACATTGGTGCCCCTAGCACCAAAAGAAAAAAAAAAACAAACTGATTTTTTTTCCAGTTACAGGAACTCTCGATCTCCCGCATAGTCACTGGCCCGTGTGGAGCTTCCAACTTTGATCACCATAACCTCTCTCGGTCCGAATCCCATTCCATGTTCTCTGACTCTGCTGGTTCTTGAGCTCCAGAATCCATCCATATATAGCTTAATGCACCACCCTCATATGATATTCCCAAACGGAAGAAATACAATACAGCTCATGTCGCTATAGAAACGTAAATGTTTCATTTCGATTTTCTCAATGGCTTGCAACTCCTTGTATAACCTCTGTTAGAACCCAAATTTATGCTGTTCTCGACTCTATGGAAAGATATCCCTTGAGTCTGCTTGACACAACATATATCTGTGAGTGGCATTTCCTGGTGCCCACATATTTTTCAAATTTGATCAGAAAACAAGTGTGCAAATTGTTTGGTCAGATGATATGCGCTGTCACTAGGATCAATTATGTATATTGTTTGCACTATATGAATTCTTTTATAATTATCCATGAGGTTTAGGAAATCACATTTGTGTATGATCGAGGCCATCATGATATTTTAGTTTGTAGGCTATTTGTGACATGAAATGATTAGACCTGTAGGATAAAGTAAGCTGTCATACTCCATCGTATTTCACTCTGTAGCTTTTCTCAATAAAGCATGTGTTAAGTATGTCGCGCTGAATCAGATGATTGAAATTTGAATTATGTGTTAAGTGATATAAATGTCCAATCATGCATGGTTAATATGTATTGAGCAAAATAAGTATGCATATAGTAAATTCCTTATTATATATAAATATATGAATATATATACAAAGTAATGCATTTATCAGATTTCATATGTACTTGGTATCGTACTTCACTCGTGTGGAGTGCACGGGAGAGACCGACATCATGGCTCGTGTTCATGAAAAGGTCTGGCACATGGGTAGATCAATAAACGGTTTATGTTCAAGGCTCCTGCATTTGACCGCATCCAATGAGTCTCATGTGTGTATTTGTTATCTACGTTTTCAAATGAAAAGTTTGCTTTATCTGAGATCCCACCGTTTTTTAGTCAAAAAACATTTATCTGAGATTGTCTACTACTTTTTTACTTTAACGCTATCGTTGTGAGACGTCTCAATCTTTTAATAAACAGTTATCATGATCGTCTAATGTTTTAATAAAACTACTATTCAAGACTCGTCTAATGTTTTTGGAATAAAAAACAGTTTATCGTAAGATTTGTTGTCCAATGGCTTAATAAAGTTAAGTATTTTATAGTCATTCAATGGATTTTGATTTATAAAAACAAAAGCTTTGTTTTCAGATAAAGGGTCAAGTAAAACTCACTCAATGATAAGTGGTTTCACACTTTACACATGATGTGAGGAGTCCCAGTGAGACCTAATGTGATATGGTGAGTCACATTCCTCATCCACATACATGCAGATATTCGAAAGAAGAACATGCATGTTTTTTCATGAGTCTGGTGAAATTTTTCATTCTACATGTGCACTTAGGTGAGCAGCTCCATAGTAATTCCTCACCACCTGGTACTCGTTTCACCCGGTCGTGGGTCCCCTCTGTGTGTCATGTGTAGAGGTGGCACAGAGGACAACTCTGACTAGATTCGTGGATTGTGAAGAGTTTTACTGTGGTTTTGACTTATACTTTAAACATTGTATAATAATGCGAATTTTGATATAATGTGTTTTGTACAAGAGTGATGTAATTTTAAACCCTATGGGACTATGGTCTATAGTCATGTGCTCATACATGTTTGAGTATGGATAACGGGCTACACCGCCATTTTTACCGATGTGGACCCAGTCATTGAATAACATCACTAAGGTTACATGTAATGTAGGCTGGGCCTTGGTAGAACTCTCAGATAGTAAGAAGACTATGCCCGCTTTTCGCTTAATGGGCATCTAAATGTAGACATGGTGTGGTGTCTCCCAAGTCATCTAATGACTAAAAGTTCTCCGCGGGGTCGTGACAAAGCTGTCAACTGACCCCTGCTTCTTGGGGCGCTTGCTTATCAAACCCAACTCAGAGTGCCTCTTTTTTTTATTGGCCACTTAAATCCATTTAGCAGGTTAATATCCTACGTGTGAGCTAGGCAATATCTTCTGAACAAATTTTAGTGGGCCAGTTGTAAAACAAGTGTCTCCACAAAACCCCACTGATCTGTGGTCTCTAACTTATTTCGGTCCCGTCTTCCTCTTGGTTTCGGTCTGTACTAGCCCCATTAACCCAATTCTTTTATTTCATTTTTAAGTAACTAGCTGCGTGAATTGTATTTCTAAATGATTCATCCATATAGTGCCTGAGGTTTTCTTAAGTTGCTCCTGCTTGAAAATCAATGAACACTCCAGTTTCCCATTTATATATTTTATATCGGCAATTGTTTTAGCATATTGATATATTCTTGATTTCTTTTACTGAATACCTTATATCAAAATAACAAAAAAATACTTGAATTCATATAAATTACTTTCTTAAAAGTGTAAAATGATATTAATACAACTCAAATATACACTCAGAATGCTAGAGTTTTTAAATCTCTAAAATGAAGATTTATTGCACCCACCTGAAAATATTTGATATTATCCAATCTTAGTGTAAAGACTATTATCTACACCAAGACATGTGTCTCTATGGCTATTTTATCATAAGATTCAAACACAACATGCTGGCTAAATGTCTTGATCTGTATCTTACTACAACTCAAATGATGTGGAAATTCCTGTGATTCAATCCACATGCTGTCAAATATTAACTAACATAAAAATTAATTTACAATATATTATTACTAAATTTAAATTAATTCTGTGTTATGAAAATCTCTGAAGATACTATAACTCAGAATATAACACTAATATGTTAAATCAATATATAACTTGATCTTAGAATTGACCATCATGAAAAACAAAGTTTAATTTATTAATGGAGTATTATTTATTTAAATTTAACCCACTTAAACAGTAAATAATCACACAAATCATCATCTGTAACCATATATGGCATTTTAAGAGATATCACAAAGGAAATTTTCTGAGTGAAATGAAGATTTTGATATTTGGTAGTGAGATAACTGGTGACTCAAACTCTGAATGATTTAGAGGTGGGCTTTGTTGTAGATTCTTTTCAGTCTGCAAACAACTGCTGGATGGTCAAAAAATATTTCAAAATTTGAATTATAATAATGATCACTTTAACATGATCGTTAGATCTTCTTAAACCATTTTGATCAACCATAAATCGCTTCCTGATCAAGTTTAGACTTCCAAATATGGCCATTTGATATTTTTCCTGAATATATCTCATATATGTCCCTTGGTTATGGTTCTAAATATATCCTGATATATTCGAGCATTTTACCTCATTAATATTTCCATATATCTCTGATATTTGAATAAAAATCACCTGTATCCATAGGTCCACAAACGAATTCTCGCTAAAATTCCCTGGGTCCCATAATTGAGCATATCCTCCATGTGAGAAATCTCCCACTTTTCTGTTTCATTTTTCCACTAAAAACCAATCTCCATGACCGATTTCGTCTTGCTGTCATTATATCCCGATATTTCTGCTCATTCACTGGTTCGATATATGATATTCTCTGACCCTAAACAACATCTTGAAATTCTTCATCCCTAAGTTTCGAGTAATACATGTGGCTCAAAATTATTGCTATTATAATAATATATGACTACTATATTAATTTCCTGTTGCCTTCTTAAACTAGTTTTTCTTCAATTCTCTTAATGTATTCTTTTAATATAATTTTACTTTAATGCATTTGAATTAAATAAATAATGATAGTTTTTAATATTAAATATATTTTTATTTTATCCTCAATAATTTATTTTTAAATATTTGTACTTCATTTTTTTTATTTATCCTTTAAATTTTATAATATCAGTATATGCTTTTTCTATAACAAAAATAAGCTGCACTAGTTTATAAACTAAACTAAATTTAATAACTAAATTATCAATATATTTTAAATTACACTTATTTACTTTAAACCATAGTGTTAATAATAAAAATTAAATTATTTTAAACAATTAAATGCAATAGAAAATACCCTTCAATGATATTAATTACATATTCTTAACAATGAATTCCTTCAAAACAATAGATATTCTCATCATTAAGTATGCTACATTGATTTTTAATGAAACTAATTTTCTTATTCCAAATTGATAAACTTAAATTTAGGTTGTTGAACATTCAAATTAATTCATCACTAGATGATAATAAATCAAACTAGCTTAATTCTATTTTGATACAAGTATCTTCAATGTGAACCGCTCTCTAACATGAACTCACATGTTGTCATTGTGAGGCTAAGGAGTGATATTTGAATAAGATTAGAGCACATATGAGATTCTCACTGATACTTTTGAGTTGTTTTTCCCAACATATTATTAAGCTGTTACTTCATTGTTTGAACCTAGCTAATAGTTTATAATTTTTTGTCATAACAAAGATTTATACCATTTATTTAATCTTATTTATGCTCTGTTTACTCATTACTATATTGTTTAAACTTGAATCATATTTATATATTAATTATTATCATATATTTGTATATTATTTCTTTATTTGAAAAATAATGAATTGTAATAAGTTTTTTAGTATTCTTTAAGGTTTTAGTCTGTTTTAAGCTCATGTTTCTTAACTCCGTTAAATCCTGTATGGTTCAATATTTGTTTGAACAAATCTTGTCATTTAAATGTCAGATTTTAGTTTCGCCTCAAGTTTCAATCTAATTTAATAATGTTATTTATTCAATACACTGTCCTTATATGTAAGGAATTCTCTCGAACCATTGACTAGTAATACAAGATTTGACTTCATTCATTTATTCTTAATTGGTGATAGACTTTACACGTGTCAATGTTTTATTTGATCATATAGTCTTTTGGTGATACATAATATTATTTGACTCTCTTTTGCTAATTAAAGAACAAGAATGCTTCTCAATTCTACTCCTCTCATAGGTGATTGCTGAGTAATTGAGTAACCTGATTTTAATCCCCATCAACTCTTTAAGCATTTAAACCATCTCATTGCTATAGTGTTACAATCTGTGTTTGTTCTATATATGTTTGCTGAAAGATGTTGAAAAACTATTTTTTCCTCATTTACATAGTGCACGTTTTATATTCTTTACTATGTTCTATATATAGATAAATTAAGATTTAAATACTAGGGGTGATGATAATGGGGGGATTAGATCACACATTAATTATTTTTATAACTCAAATGAAACAAACATAACACTCAAGATCCTATAAAATCATCCTGACATTAGTTATTTAATTCAACCATTGTAAATTTAGACTTTTTTAAACAATAAAAATAAATAATAAAGTAGATCCAATATTGAATTAATAATATCGGTTTTAATGAACTAAAATTTATTTCTCGGTTCGCAATTAGAATTTGAGAAAGAAATGTAATACAAGTCAGTTTATAAATCACACGATAGTTATTGAAGGGATAAATTACTATCTAACCATAAGAACCAAATAATCCCATAAACACAAGTATCCCATTCCTGGCAATAAGTTTAAGTGCAGCACCGCAAGCGGATGTGGATCGAAACAGGACGGTACCACAGCGACCTCGCGGCATATTTCGTTGTGTCGTACATCCATCCACACTCACAGTTAAAATCTATCCTCACATGCCCGTATTTCCTGCAACCGCCGCCTTCGATTCCTGACGGCACACTTGCGAACACCCGGGACAGGTCCGCGGGCTCAGCTGGATGAAGTCACCACCACCATCGGAAGAAGCTGCTCTTCGCTTTCGCGGCGATGTGGCGTGCTTTCGTTTCCGGCAACCTGGCGTACCTACGGCGGAGTTTTCCTGGCTTGACTGACTGTCGATTGAAGCAAAACAAACGGAGCTGTGATGGAGGTGCAGCACAGTAAGGAACCCCGCGGCCATGGATGAAGAACCAAGCCCCTAAGGAGCCAGCAGCTGGGCAGGGAAGATAATTGAGCGTGAAGGAATACTGGTAGGGATGAGGTTTTATACCTAAATAACGGAAAACAAAGAAGACAGTTTTTTGTTTTTCTAGGTGCTTCACCTTACTACTGAAGAAGTGATTTGAGTAAATGAGAGAAAAATTGTGGTGCCACAAGTCAAAATCCATGTTAAATATTTTTGATAAACAAGAAGGGACTGAGCTAAGTAACTTGAATTTGTCTATAATCTTACATCAAAATTACACCATTGAAGCAAGGAGAAATGATTCCATGTTGTATAAGGAAGTTAATACATCTCTTCAGGTTCTTTACCAATAAAAAACACTCTGTAGGTCGTGGATTATTTTTCTTTGGCACAAGTCTGCGATGGATTCACTATATCAAAGCATTAGAAAAGCTCTAAGAGCTATGATAGTATTTGAAAAATAATAATATTTATTTTTATTTAAAACTTATAAAAGGAAAATTAATATTTTCATATTATTCTTTTTATATTTGTGTTGAATAGTATTAAAATTTAGTTTTAACTCATAGTATTTTCTAAATTAAAATTTGTGATTGATATATAATAAATGGAAAATTAATATTTATTTATTATAATATTACACTATTATAGATAAATATATTTTTAATTAATTTCTATTTATTAGAATATTAATTCAATTTTCTTTGTGAATACATTTTTTTTGTACAAACGCTACCTATTTTTAATATTTAATACATATTGGTAATAAAAATTTCAAATAATAATAGATTTTTGGCATTATTCTGATATATCACATATGATAACATTATTTCCACCTTAATTATTAATAAAAATCTCTTTCTATTTACTAGTATCCAAAGAAAACTGAAAATAGATTTAATTATATTTGATTTTCTATTTTGTCCAATGTATACTTACTGATATTTGTAATTGATTTTGGAGAAAGAACAAACAAAGCTCACGTTTCCTACTAAAAACAACAAAAAATATGTTTCTTCTTGATGTTTGGTAAAAGTACATTATTTAATTCATTGTGAGTAAATATTTAACGACAGGGTACAGGACAAGTTTCAGGGCACAATAAAAATACTGGAGAACAATCTAGTGATAAAGGATTGCATGTCCACCAAAGTACTACTCAAGGTTCTTTTGGGTGGTGAATGCCTTGAAATCCAAAATACTTGACTATTGAACCTTATCGCCATGATCGCTCCATCAAATTACACAACCGCGATTTTTGCTGTTAGATCAGTGAGAGCGTAATGAATTGGAGTTATCCATTGTTGATGTAACGAATTTAGCTGGAAAAGAATATCCGGTAATGCAATGTTAAGCAGAGGGCCACTGGTCGAGTTAGATAACTCCAACTGAGTTGTTATCAAAGGCGCCGATCCCCATAACCGGCTAAATGGAAAAATTCAAAGACAAAAATTAGGCCCAATGCAGGTGGCAAATGGCTATCCGTATTTGAGGTGGCATATCTGGCAACTTTGGCGAGAGAATGGAGAAAACGCAAAACAATAATATCACGCCAACGCTCATCTCAACCACTATAGATTCTATCCCATATTTGGTAAGTTTAATTATATTTTTAATAAAAACATTGAATTATTAAAATGGAAACTCATTTCGTACCTAACATCGAGCAAAAACATTGTTCATAAGTTAAAATCGCTCGTGGCTGCAAATGACACTACACCCCATTTTTGGCAACCCCATCGAGAGCCTCAGGAAGGCATATTATATAAAGCTACCTGGTGGTACTTCCTTTGCTTGAAGAGGCCCTTGGAAACTTCCAAGCTCATTCGCTTTGGCATTTTATCAATATTAAATTACGGTATCATAGCCATGTCTATTTTTCTTCATCACAGCCGATTCAACAATGGCACGCTTTCTGATCTTCTTCATCAATTCTTCCCTCTTCACCTTTCTCACTACTCTTCCCATGGTGGTTCCATAGATAAGGAGCTATGAGAGCTTTAATATGGATGATCCAGTGATCAATCCATTTATTATCAGAATATAATAGAAGTGGCTGTCAGCAAAGCCATTATAAACTATATATAAGTTATTTTTACGCGATAAATGTCAAATTCATACAGAACCGCACATTCCCAAAACATGCCCCCACTTCGTGAATAAGTCATAGCTACCGCAAAGCTGATGATCAAATGAGGGCCAATATAGTAACTCCCAAAGATATTTCGCAGGTTTGTACCTTATCCACACCTTCGCAGTTGGGCCCATCCTTCCTTACGCCCGTGCATTTCGTAGCACCGCAGTCGGTCATCCCACATACTCGTGGAACCGACAAAATGTGTCAACACGAAGTCACACCCCACCGAAGAAGCTATTTCTTCTCGCTACCAACGGAGCGATGTTTTTTTCAATCGAATCAATGGAGCGGTGTCGGAAACATCTGGTCGGCCATGACTCTCGCAAAACAAGAAACGCGCAGATTCACGTTCGCCACTGGTCATTATCTGACGTCAGTCATTTTCCGCGGAGAGAATGATCAACCGGCTGGAAACAGGTATCGTTTTTTACAAAGCCACGTAATTTCTACCCGGGCGTGGCCCGTATTGGCGTAGATGCTTTTTCCACCGATACATAAAGGACTTCTTGTTGGGATGCGATCTTCTTTCCTTATCGTCACGACACGCGATGAACGAGAGCAATTATCAAAATTATCCTACTTCCTCGCGGTGAGATTGACGGATTTATGTGGATATGTGCTCTTTAGATGAAACCGTGTTATCACTTGTGGTGATGAATCATTCTGCCAGTTTGCGCGCCAGATCTCAGCGCCATCGCCCATATAAACTTTAATTCCGCTGGCCTGCCTATTTTTAAACCGATCGCCGTCAACCCTTTGAGCACACGAAGGGTAAGGGTCAGATTGCCGCGATTTCGTTTATTGCCATCAAACCGCCTGGTACTGCCGATTTTCACTTTGCTGGCTTCCCAATTTTTTCATTTCTTTGGAGAACATCCCCCACTCGCTTAGATTGTGGTTCCCACACTGAAGTTTTCCCACGAAGTTCGGTCTCTCTTTTTCGAAACTCAGTTCACCCTTTGTTCAGAATCTCGTTTTGTAATACCTCGTCGTCGCCCTTTCGTCAGACCCCAAGATCCATACCTTCTCCTTTCTCGTTTTCGAGTGCAAGGCCAGGGCATTAGTACCGCTAGTTAAAGTTTCACCACCTCAAAGGCTCCCAATGAACACGCCTCTTTTCTTCGGGTATAAAGGTTCCTCCGTGGTATCGCAGCAAAGGATCAGGTGGTGAGTCCAACGCCACGTGGTCGTTTCGATGTTCTGGGAACCTTCCCTAGGTGCGGCAAGGATAAATCGACGAGATTAAACACCGTAATCAATATCCATGTGGTCACGCGCAATCGTCAGCGTGCATCCAGCAGTGCTTGGTCGCTATACGGGGCGTCTCTCGCAAGACCATTACGTGCCCTCGGCTACTCAGGTTTAGTCCCACAGATCACCATGTCGCCCCAGTGCCAAGATGTGCTTCTTCTAGGTGGCCTCTCGCAAGAATGGCCTCTCGCTTTCTAAGGTCCTTTATAAAAGGACCGGCCTTCTAACGCTTGTCTTCCAACTTTCTTCCAATTTTTAGGTACTCATCAATGCTATCGTCTTGAAAGATAAGGCCTGGTGTTCCCCAGAGGCCTGCTCCTGGTCCCTTTAGTGAAGGTCACGAGAGCTTCCTTTATTTGTTCCAGTATCTCCAGCGCTACGATCAATCCCAACTCCCCGCTCTCCCACAAATTTTGGAAGGAGCGCATTTCTTTGTTAGTGGCCAATAAATGAGTGCATGATCCCCCTGACAAGGAAAGACACCCCAAAGCCCACATCTTATAATCTACACGTAGCCGCTTTAGCTCTGGTCTAGCTTTCATAAAACTATAAAAGTCCCACCCTTGCATCGATTATGCGCCTCTTTAGGTATTCACCATCTTAATTCCAAGATTGTGGTTTAGCAGAAGTCGCCAAATTACCTCTACATGCTTACCGAGCTTATCAAGTCGGATATTCCAGATCTTTAGTTCAAGTCCCCGACTTGCCGCTGATGCCTCACTTCCATCCTCATGCGTGAAAGCTCCACCGGCGGCCCCGCTGTCAAGCTCCATCATGGAGAGCCTGGGCTCTGCAGACACACCGCCTGAGGTCTCGTGAGAGTGTGAAGAGGAAACCTGAATGCCTCAGAATATCCACCGGGTAAAGCCTCGAGGTCAGGGACATCTTCTTCTATCACCCCAGCGCCCATGTCCTACCGAAAGTGCGGGTAGCGGTATCGCCAACCTCCGCCGAGGCTACGTAAAGAGCGCCGCCCGTAGCTTCATTATGCTTCACCGCAGCGCGACCAAAGCACTTCTGAGCTCAAGCCCGCTGAGTGTTACGCCATCTCGGGCTGAGTCCCACGCAGAGCCACCAGCTCTCGGCTAAAGACTGGGAGGAAGCTTCCAAAGCCGAAGTGTGAGATGGTGACTCTTACTCCAAATGATGAGCTTGTCACGCGGCGACCATCCATCCTCGTGGATTCTGATCTCGGCAGGCCTGCGCCCCGCCGGCAAGGAGGCTTTGTACCGTCCCGTGGGTCATCCGTAAGTTCCTCCGTGGTCTCTTTCAGGTTTGCTTATCTTGGTTTGAGTTTTGTTTACTCTATGTTTGCATCGGCGTACTACCCATCCAAGAGCTCGCAAAGGCCAAAGCCGAATTCAGGGTCACGTCAAAGCCAGTACTACAGCGAGAGTACTTCTTAATTCCAAGCGAAATAAACGCGAAGCCTTCTGATGCAAAATATGACGGAGGAAGTCGTGAAGATCAAGTCCGATTTGAGGCATACAAAGAATGGCGGAGCTGCCGCAGGGTAGAGAAGAAAGGCTCAGACGACTTAAGAGTTACCGAGGGGCCAGCCAGGTCGTGGACGGCTTCGCCTGTGATGATTTGGCTGCGCCGTGACCCGCGCAGTCGTCGCACCGAAGCTCGTTGTTCCATGTACCGCCGCAATCATCCCGTAATGAGCTGCGTAGCTCGGAGCCGCGTGCAAGTCAGCCGAGATGAACCGCGCGTAGCGTGCGCTGCTAAGCGACAAAGCCCAGTCAAGCTCAAGTCGTGGAGTCTATTGAACGCTTGATCACTTGTTGCTCGGCTGTAGGGGACCTTCTGCAGGCAGGAAAATCTGGCCGGTTTCGTAGGACTGGAGCGAGCAGCGAAAGGCCTGAGGGATGAGGGTCGACTCTGGCTTCGATGGCTTCGCTTTCCGCAGGAGGGTCATAATGCCAACGCTTCGACCTTCGATATCCCCAAATGGTTTCAGCGTGCAGAACTTTTCGCCGACGCCTTCCGCAGGGAGCTGGGCCAATCTCTGCCGAGGCTCGCTCCTTCTTCGCGTCCAACCCGCACCCACGTCCGAGCCCCTCACACTCATGTTTTTTACCTGTCTTGAACCACAAATATATGCATGTCGTTCGGGCTTAAACTCCAATGAACCACTTTCATCTCCTCATTTTTTTTTTATAACCCACATTCCTTATGCTACTTCGCCCTGAGCTTCACTCGACCTATGGCTATAATGGCCTCTGTTCGACAATGGTTTTGAAACTGAGCTCCCGAGGTCCTCAGTACACCGCTTGTCGAATCGACTCGCATTATACGGGCCCTGCTCGACTCACTCAGCCCCAGGAAAACCAGCTTTTCACCGAGGCCCGTGGCAATCCTGCCTGAATGAACCTGCCTCGGCATCCTCGTGAAATCCCACTTTTCTCCCCGCACTTACATTTAGTCCCTCAGGCTTCACCCACACATCGTTCCTATATACCAATTCATTAGGCCCTTAAAAGCTTATCTGTCTCAGCCTCTGTGGTGTCGACCTAACCAAACACATATATACAATTTATGATAATATTACAATGGGGACATTATCTAAATCCCCCAGAATGGCAACTAAAACCCTGTTTAACCCGACTCAAAGAACTTCAGACAAATTTATGACACTATTACCAGTTGATTAGCTGTCTTAACTTTGCAATCTGCGCTAAAACTTGTTATCCTTATATCTATATAAACCACCAATCTCTTTAGAGTAAACTATTTCCTCAAAGTTTGGTTCTTTGGTCCTATATTCCTAAGTGCATTGTGTGTCGGACAAGTAATAAACGGATTTAGAGTCTCAGAGATTCCATCCCACAGAGATCTCGCGAATTTTAAATCAACTACCCCGACTACCCAATTTCCATACTATTCGACCACAAATGATAGCAGGGATCCAAAGATTACTGTTTGAAACAACTAACAAAAGGAAAATAACCGAACCATCCAACATACCGGAAAATAAAGAATAAAGAATAATGAATTTAATAAAAGAAATGAATATCAATAGTTATCCCTAAGACACACTTTCAATAGGAAACAGGTTATAGTGAACTATCGATTTATAGTTAATTCCGATAAAATCTCTTGATTATCTAAAGTTTCAAAATCTGTTCATATGCTGTAAATATACTCCTCGGATTCTCCACACTCCACATTTGTCATCTAATTTACGACTGTCTCCTGAATACTGTGAATTTAGGATAACCACTTTTAAAAAGGGATCTCCTTAATCCCATTCTTCTTGCAATACTCTTCATACCCATTTTATGGACTCAGAACCCTTAGCTCCCAAGTTATCTGTCAAGAAAGGATATACAACTTCCAGACAAGCCCTCCTCAAATTAATAGATCAACCTTCTTGATTAGATCATGGGGCTAATACTGGATTAGCCCCTACTCATCCTAATCGAGGTGAACCCTTGCTTGCTTGGGCCAGATAACTCATTCCAACCTGCTCTTGGATTTCAAGTGAGAAGAGGGATTTATCTAAGTGAATTACAGTGCTCAAAAGATCCCTAATAAGAGTTATTAGTATAATTCCTTTCAAAGAAATGTACATTACCTCCCTTGTGAATGTCTTCTGTGTCACTTCCGAGGACCTCCTTGAAATCGAGCAATGACGCAAACCCAATCTATAAGAAACTCCATATCTAGATCCCAAGACAATAAAACCTTAAAACCAGAAGTAAATTTATTAATCAGCTAATGTCATTGAACTATCATAGAAAGATAATTCTCGACTTATAACGTTTACTCCTGGAAGCTGATTCTCACTACTCGAATTGCAACTACACAAAAAGATTCCTCCTCGATCATAAGAATAACTGCAATTTGAAACCACACCCACTCCAGAAATTTGTCCAATCCTCAAACATTCCGTAGTAATTTGAGAAAAGAAATTGAAACCCCATCTCACTGCTCAAACGTAACATCCGTATCTTAAAATACAACTTAAAATAAAATACGAGAGCATAATCCCGCTCTAAAACCACTTAAATAAAAATTAAGAAAATAAAAGAAAAGAAAAGAAAAATAAAGAAATAGTTTCAATAACGCTGCATCTCTCATTCCGTGGCCGCCAAGTCGCTTTCATGAGTCGGATAAATTTTTATTTATGTGGTTCCCATCGCGAATCCTGAATGTAGTCTCTGGTCAGGAGTAGAGATCTGTGCTCTAAGTCACCGTTTCAAGTCGCAATTTTTAGTTTCTTTGTCGTGGATATCATCGATGTCGCGACATCAATTTCTATCGTCAGCGACTTTGGGCCGTTTCTATGGCCTGATTGGCCCTTGATGCCGCCACATCACCACCTTGCCGCGACATCTTCTCACGCCTTATGTGTGTTTCAATTGTTCTCCTCGATGTCGCGACGTCGATATCTCGTCGCCACTCCTACCAAGTCATCCCCAGCCTTCAATCGATGTCTTCTGGATGTCGCTGTGATATTCAACTCGGTCGCGACATCATCTTATGGAACTCAGGTTTCACCATCGCCTCCTCGCTGAACAAGGGACACACATCTTCGCTGCGACATCTCTTCACTGCTCTTGCTTTGATTCAGAGTTGCCCCGATGTCACGATGACAATATCTTGTCGACCTCACCTTAAGCCCTCACCCTTCAACCCGAAAGGTGTCCCACTATCGCGACTCGATCCTCATGTCGCGACATCACTTTGCTATGGCTTTTGCGCTCTTTCTCGATGGTTTTTTTGATGTCGTGACTTCAAAATTTTTGTCGTGACATCACTGGTCGCGACATCAATCCTACGTCACGACATCAACTTTAGTTCTCTGGCTTTAACTGGTTTGGTTCCCTTGGAGGTCGCGACCTCGATCCCATCTGCCGCATAGACGTACTTTAAGTCTTTCGGTAGCCTTTAACTTGTCTTCTGACGTCGCAAGATCAATATGTTGTCGCGACTTCGATTTATGACTCGAGCTTTGAACTCCGCGGGCTCTTGATGTCAATGACTTCAGCCTCACGTCATGACGCGGCAACTCATTTCCTCATGTTCTTCTGGCAGCGCCTCAAGTCGTGACCTCATTATCTCATATCCATGTCGCTGACCCGAATCAGATTTTTCACTTCGATGCGACCTCAAGGACTGGATCAGTCTCAAACTCGTGATCAATGACTAGCAGCTTCTTTATTTCGGCTTCGCTAATGACTGCACTTTATTCCACTTATTTCTCGTATTTTTTACTGTTTTTTCTTTCTTTCTCCATTTGCACTTCATGCACAACAGATGGGTGAGTTCCCCATATTTCCGTAAAGTAATCATTCTTTATACAAAATTAATTAGAAAATGGATCAAAATAGACATTCTTAAGCTCATCAAACTCCTTCAAACTTAAAGTTTTGTTTATCCTCATGAAAGAAAAGAGTTAGTTGTTTGTCTCACAATAAAATCCCTACAATACTCTTCTCCATTCTGTTCTCCAGTTATATTCAATCAATCTCAAATGCAAGGTATGGAAAATTCTTCACATCCTAGCCTCAAGTCCAGTCTGCTGCCGGTCTCTCACTTTACAAGCAAAAATCTGCTGGAAACTGTTTTACAAACACATAATTTCATTGGATCCCGTTGAATAATAATTGTTTTCCTTCTCACTTTCTACATCGAGTCATTTAACTCTAAAGTTCCTTCAATTTTGATTGCTTCCTTCTTCCAAATTTTATAGGCTTGCTTTTTCATATTGATTCCACTAATGTAGGTGAATTCAAATTTTCAGATCAATCGTCTGGGGCTTATATTATGAAAGCCTGCAATGGGTAAGATGAAGTAAATTTTTAAAGTTGGGATTTGCCCCAACCTTTTCTCTCTCCTCTCTTCATTTTCCTTCTTGTGCTTCTATAATAAACTCCCTAAACTTCTATGCTCGATATCTCGGACTTCTTTCTCAATCTCGTAACTGCAATGCCCCTATTTCTCACTTGTAATCAATGAGGAATTTTCTGGGTTTGAAACCATTCGTGATAGTAAATGTTTAACTTTTAGCTTTCTAACACTCTTCTTAGTTTAACTCGTTAGTAACCCATACCAGATGGTATTAGGGTACTAGGGAAGAAACACCCCAAGAACTTAATTGCTCAAGAGAAAGAGGCTACAAAGATAAAACTTGGTCCCTGGGTTCTTTGCATTTTTCGCTTCTGCCTTTTTCTTTTTTCATTCCCTTTGAGTTCCTCAAAATATATACTCCCCAAACTTCATTTCTTCTTTCCCCTTTGGCATTCCTGCAATCAGCAGTTCTCACAAAGGATTATGTCTTGGTGATGAGTCAAGGTTTCTTAATATTGGTCTATTTAGAAAATAAGTTTGTTAGCTCAATTTCTCGAACTACCAGATATGCACCGCATAAGGAATAGGGATGGTTGAATGGCTCAAACTTATCCAAGAATCAATCTTGATCGACAACTGATCACCCAGGATTTCGCCAATCAATAATCAACAAAATTTGTAATCGGATTAATACCGCATTAAATCATATATATCTCACTCATTTTACTTATGAGTAGTTAAGTTAATTGATATTCAAATGGTGTTCCTCGACTTCATCGTCTGCACCACAAACTCAAAATATGTTCTGCCCATCCGTCAGATACCTCCCCAATCCGACTTACCAGTTAAATATAAGTACTTTTGCACCTCAGGTTTCAATTAAACTATATGCATTGCCCTGAGTTCGCAATTTTTCCTATTTGCCATCCACTAACTCGTCATTCAATTGGATAACCTCTCAAAGAATTTTATTCGAACTATTTCCGCTTTGATTTCTCAATCATAAACCGCCAAATATCGAATATTTGGAAATTCACGCAAAATAGTACACAAACAATTCAATTTAAATTTTTCATTTTATTTCATTCATTTGCAACCGCCGGATACATATGAATCGATACAAGGGATGGTAAAGAATGGTTAAAGTGCGAGAAGGTCTATTTTTTCTTTCAAGAGGTGGCAAAAATATCGGGGATCCGCCTGGGGTGAACAATGAGCTGGGAATGGTAAAAATTTATTTCCTTCTTTTCCTTTCTTCGCTTCGCCGCTCTTCAATGACAACTTTGACAGAGAAGAGATCAACTTTCGCCTTCCGCCCATCCCCGCCTTCCTGCCATTCATCAGAGTTTCCCATTTCAGTCGGATCGTGTTAAATTATGAAAGATTGTTGTTAATCAAACTAAATTTCCAGCCGCCCTTCGCCAGCTTCAAACCCATCGCTTTTATCCCATCGCTCAATTTGTTTTCCAAATTCCTCTGTAGACTTGTATATAGTAACTTGGAATCTTTTATCTGGCCTCAATGGTGTCATGCTCTTATCTCTTTTCTAACAAATGCCGCAGAGTCAGAATCTCTCGATCCAAACAAACCGCTTCTGCTATAGATTTCAAGACTCAAAATGAGTCAAGAATGCATCGCGATCTCTTCCTTCATTTCTTTCGAACTCTTCCGTCTCAACATTTTTCCATCTGCTCTCTTTTCTGCTCAGTTCTTTTCCATCATAGTTCTCTTATTCCAACGCCCCTTCTCTTTCTCATGAACTTTCTTCCCAATCGCTGCCCCTTCTTTCACTCTTTTTCATACATTCCTTCTCAATTTCGCTAAGTTCCACTCTTCTTCTCTGCCTTCTTCTCGCAGGGTATCGAGCCTGCACTGAAGCCGTTTCGTGCTCCTCTCGAAGCCCGTGCTGGAAATTCTCGTTGGTAATGAGGAGAACTGCGCCAAGGGGACGGAGAAGTCTATCAATGTTTCATCCCCGCCTTCATTATCTGGCAAACATGTAATCATTGTATCGTGATGTCACCGTGCTCGCCCCGACAAGGCCCTCGCTCGTCCTTCACCAAGCCACTCGCTTTACCAGCACTCTTTTTCCTCCGGCTGCCTCGCACCTCGCCGCGAGTAGAAAGTCGGGTTCTTCTTCTCGACTTAAATTCTTCTGTACCCACTTCAAGCATAACCGCATCGCGCCGCGGGGAAAGCGTACCCTCGTTTCATGATACCCATGATGGAAGTTCTGGCGATAACTCTTATTGACTTGCACTCTCGAAAGTATGGCACATACAACAAAGATACCTTCGTTTCTCATAATCGTGCATAAATGTTTGTCGGAACCAAAACAGCATCAAAGGGAAGTAAAACTCATACCTTCGCTTCTCGTAAACAGGCTCTTCCCGCTCGTAGTTCGCTTCTTCTCCTTTGGTCTAATCCTTCCATCGAGCTTCGCGAATCTTCAAAATTCTGTTTCCAAAATTTTCTGAATTCTGAAGCCATGCTTGTATTGTCATCCCATAGACCCCATCGATGGCCTCGCTTCGTATGAGAACTTTATTCTAACATAAACTCCATCCTTCCTTCCTACCATATTGGAATAAAACTCTCTCACCGTTGTCAGAAATGTTAAAAGGCAGAGACTCTCCCATCCCTCTCTGGTTTATCATTCCTTAAAGGAGTCACAGGTTTTAATCTCCTCTCCGTAACAAACTTTGTTAGCATAGTGGCCTTTTCCACTGGGAAGCTCTCATCTGATATGAAATTCCCTACTTTCTCCTTCCTTCCCTTCTCGTCTTGGCTTCTTAGAAGTTTGCCTGAGTTTCAAAAGCTTGAGTGGCATCTCTCCGCTTTGCTCTTCCCGAACACTAATCTCATCTAATCGTTTCTCTTGCAAGTTTTCTTCGATTGTTCGTGTTCCTCTGGCTAACTTTGTTCAGGTTAGTGACCGTAATTTCAACAATCCGAGACAAGAGGAAAGTTTTTCAAAGTTCGAACGCCAGTGTCTCAGGTCGATCTATGGCACTTATGCGAATGGTTATGTATCGGAGCGAATGAAATAGTTTCCAACCGCTGCACCAACTCAACGCTCGCGCACCATCGCTTCACTTAAGAACTGTCGCCACATTTCCAATCCGCCACTTTATTCGGAAATACAATTCGTGGCTTTCAAGTGAGCCGGTCAACATGTCACACTTTTATGTCGCATTACGATCTCCTCTCCATACCACTAATTGTCTTTCTTACCGGTCACCACATCAATGTTAGAGGATAACGAAATTATCGCCCACAGCAACCTCATTGCTTTCATTCAAGTTCCAATTCAATGATTTCAAAACTTCAATTCTTCTTACACCCTAACCCGCTTTAGACATTCCTCTGCATATTTTAAGGTAGACTAGAAACAATTAATTCAAAATATATCTACAGATTGGGGTTAGGAGAAAGTTAATTCTTTCTCATGTCACGACTCTCCGTAAGTCACTAATTAATTCGTAGTCGTCATTTATTCATGTCTTTAACCCGCTCAAGATCACCGTAATATTTAAGAAAATTCGGAATTAAACTAAGGCAATTTATTTCTAAAAACAAACTCAACCTTCAGAAAACAAATCCACCTAATTTTATCAAGAACTAAAAGAAAGAAAAGAAATATTTCAAAATTTAAATTCAGAATTTAAATCTACGGTCAAGCCCCATTAACGCCTTCGCTTGAAGTTCAACAATCACGTCAGGTGGGTTCTTCTTTCCTCAAGAACCATTGAGTTTTTCACTTTCCTCTTCCTGAGATAATGCTTTAACCTTTGTCCATCACCTTGGAATTCTTCCTCATTATCGCCTTTAAGGCACGTCAAATTAGTACTGAGCCACTGGCTGCCCACCCTTGAACGGATTTAATTTCCGGAAACAACTTCAGCCCAGAATTAAAAGCAAAGACTGTCAATCGTTTCCAACCTTCCCCGTGATTTTCTCTCGATCAGCGCTAGCTTTTATTCTGCCTCAGATATCTCCCAAAGACATCAGCGCTTCCATTTCACTCTTCCGGACCGTGATACCAGAGCAACTTTCTTCCCCGTCTCAGAACTGAAGTTTAATCCTTTAATGGTCTACATTACCTCATTCGGAATCCAAGGAGGTAGACGACATGGTTTGCCAAAACAACCCCACGGGGGGATTATCCTAACAACCAGATAAATCCAGAAGTTCAAAGCGCACTCATCGTTCAAAGATCACTTCCGTCGAGTCTGCCACTCGCCATATTTTCATCCTCCGCTGAATTTATCACCATCGATCCGGGATGACAAATAAACCCATCATACGTCGATCCCATAATCTCGCCCAGCGAGTTCGCAAAATATCGCCTCAGAACGGTCTCCATCATTTCATCAGATGTCTGGTTCCAACCCGCTTCAAAATTATTCTTTTCAGAAGAAACCACATCAGATGATAGTATCATCTCTGACAAGATAACTGTTCTTAAACTCATTTGACAGATTTTTAATTCCACCATAGTAGCATGTACAGGTTTCAATGAATGGTGGCAACCTGAAAAATTCATTCCAAACATTCAAAACAGATCACTATAATATCTTTACAGTACTTCATTCCACAATGATATCAATCTTAACACACCACAATCACTCTGCACAATCTCCAAGATATGGGCTTCAATAGAACCCTGATTTGAGTGATCTCAGAGGTCGTTTTTTCACTGTGAAAATGTCCTTATATGATGATACAATCTTATTCATTTAAAATGTCATTCGTCAATCTTCCAAGCCACATCTTCTGGCCACGCACACTTCTGGCAATATAATGTCCCAACATAATATCCCCGCCGGTCAGTTTCGTTATGGTCGTTCACAGTGACATCACGCTTTACACCACATATCGGATCATGGTCAATAAGAAACCCAACAATCGGCTCATCCGGAAGTTTCATGAACTGACATTTTCTTCTATCATCGTTTCTACTGAATAGCTATTCAATTATCATTATCACATCCTTTGTCCTTTATATTTCAAATCAAACTTTCCGCGAATGCGGAACACCCACCTTATCAATCCCGCTTACGCCTTTTCAACAATGCAATTTATCGTCGCGATGACGCGTGATTTACCATGGGATCCTAAATGTATCATTTCAAAATTTTTCATACAAACATGGTGGCAAGCATCTCCGCTTGTTGAGGTTCTCTCAGGTTTTATCAAGGTCTTACTAAAGATAAAGATACACCTGGTCACTTTCTTTCTTGCCCCACCACACTCCCATAGAAAATCATCGGCATCACACATTATTTCAAATCCTCGATTCCATTCTCAAAAGCCATTAGAAAATTCAGACTAACTGACCTTGATTTATCAAAGCACCCTTCATGAGTCATCAAAATTGAACCCTCGTACTTTTCCCAGTTAATCTACAGTATTCAGCTGGCTTTTGAAAAGTTCTCATGAATCTCCAGAAAAACCATGATGTTCCAAACAAGAAACTTATTTTTATTGTGGTAGTGGTGGGTGAGTCTCACTACGGATACTTTGACCGATCAACTCTAGTCCAAAGAGGTAGATTTTTGCCATGCTCAAGAACAATAATCTTCTACTCATAAATGGCATTTTTCCCAATTCAAGAATGCTTGTCTCCTTGCATCTTTAGCACTGCTTTCTAGATTGTTTTAAAACATTGATCAAAGTCTGGATCCATACAAGAAATCATCCAAATGAAGATTTCACTTCTTCAACCAAATTTAGAATATAGACACTATGTACCCTCCTGAATGTAGTCTGAGCATTACATAACCCTAAACTATCCTCATGCAAGAAATTATAAGGGGCATGGGAATCGTGGTCTCTCGATCCTCTCAAAAGTGCAATAGCACCATTATATCCCGAGTATCCATCCGTAAAAACAAAAGTGAGGGTGTCCCGTTTAACCCTATCCAACATCTGATCAATGAAAGCGCAGTGCGGTAAAAGATTCTTTTCAGTTGTTGTGGTCACCTCTGCAATTACTACATACCTCCCATCCCGCTACTGCTCTTGTTGAACTCACCCATTTTTTCTATTTGGTCGTGAACCCTTCTCGGGTCCACATGAACTGGGCTCACCCAAGGACTGTCTGAAACAGCATAGATAAAACCAGCATTTAACAATTTGAGCACCTTCCCGACCACTTCCTCTATCACTGATCTACCTTCCTTCGTGTTCTACAGATATTTTGAAGTCTCTTCACAATTTTATGCATGTAAATTGATTTGGATCGACACCTCAGCCTTCATGAATGGAACTCAAGTTTAGCGATTCCTTATGCTCTCTCTCACATTTTAAGAATCTTGTCTCCATCTCACTTAATCCGCTGAAAATGATCACCGGTTCTGTAATTCCTGGGTAGGTAGCACTTGAAATGACATGACAACTCTTCAAAACTAGACCTCAGACCGGGTCTCTCACATGAATTTCCTTTTCTTACCACATTCTCCCCATTATCTCTTTTCCTATTGTTTCAAGTTTCAATACGCTTCTATACACAGCAATCTGCCATAAATTCGTAATAGACATCTTCAAGATACTCTGAACTCATTCTACTTCACAAAACTCAGAGTAAGGCAATTGATTTCTGTTTTACAGCTGTTTCAGAATAGAGACAAACCAGTTTCACATTTGTAGCCTTCCTTTTCCCCTATTCATATTTCATGATACTTTTAATCGTTAAACAATAAATGCTTCTTTCTCCAACCCTTAAGATGTGTCCTTGCATGTCAACTGCTGGTCAAGCCCAAATAGCTGTGAATTGGTCTTCCCATTAGTAGTACTGTGAATCTCTTCCATGTCCGTAATGACGGTGCCCAATGGGAATACAACCGGAACAAGACTCCAGCACATCTTCAACAGAACTTCTGTGTTTCATTCATCGATCCGTCTTCCCACATTCAAGAGTAATAAATGTGGGATTTAAGCTCCCAAAACTTAATTTCTTTGCAATTGTAAAGAGGGTACATTTAGATTTCCACATTTAGCTCCTGAGTCATAGAGCCTCATATATGGAATTCATCTCTCCGAACAATACAAGGAATTGTGGAAAACTCTGGTCCCCATCTTTAATCGGTAGTTCTTTCTGTCATCACCCAAGTGCGTGAGATTCACTCATTCCTTCTTCTACTATTTCCTTTCTCTTTTCTCGCTTCAGCATGTCCCTTTTAAATTCCTCATGACACAGCCAAGATCTCAGTTTCACCAATTTCTGTTAAAAGGCATATCTCACCTCCAATTTTCCTGAAAGCTTCAGAACCTCGCAAACTGCTTCCATCTTTGATCCTTCTCATAGCTTCTTGTGGAATGGGACCAGTAAGCTAAGTTCCTTTGGGATGTGTTCTTTTTTCTACCTTCTGTTACTCTCCAGTTATTCCCTTCCCTTTCTCATTCTGATACTTGTTTACTGCTCATCTTTCTCCCTTCCTTCTAACTCCTCTGCACTCCTCAAACAAGAGCCATGGCAGCCTCGCTGGGTTCTTCCCTTGTGTCAAATTGGGAAGGTATCTTCCTCCGACTCATAGGTTAGGCCGCCCGCCCCATCAAGTCTCCTGTGTTCTTCGTGATGCATCGTAAAGTGAACACTTAGGAATTATGTTAGCCTGCTCCAATTCTCCAAACTTTGTTCAATGAGAGGTTCAAATAAATTTTTTATTATCCCCATACCATAAGGATTCATTCTCAAAAGATTGGACTTCCACCCCGATATTCTGTTTTCAGGTTTCAGCCTCTCACACACGTCAAATGAACCTCGTGGCTGGCCGAGCACTGTCATTGAGGGAGCCTCCGTCCCGCCTCGGCCTCAGAAGCCCTCCACCATCGAGGAAATCCCTGAGTTCCTGTAGCACAGCAGATAACAGGTCAAGTTAGATTGTTTAGCCAAAGCCTCACCACCCAAATAATTAACCTTCACATCATAGTCCTTCAAGCATTTCACTCCCTCCACACCCTCAATCATGTTCGGCTTAAAGCAATGAGTCAGGCCTTTCTCACCGCTGTCAACTGTATAACATGGCATCCAAATTACTCATATCACACACGCCTCATTCACCCACACGATCCTCTTCTCCGCCATCCCTTCAAAGCTCCAACAGTTTTCGTGCAGATGAGTTGGGATTCTTCAATCACTTTTTTCATTTTCAAGATTTTTTTCTGCTGAATGTCTGGCTGCATGAAGCATCAATATCCCTTGTGATATATCAGCTCATGGCTGATATACAACTGCCCATCCAGTCCCTGGGATCTATCCATGCATCGACATCTCTCTCGCAACTGCTTCAATCTTCCCAAGCTTTGGCATACAGGTTCTCATCTTCCCCATTGGAATTTGTAATGATTTCCTCCTTCTACAGGCAGGGTCAAAGGTTAAAATCTACCCAAGTAGTCTCTGCCACTCCTCCAGCATCAAACAAACTAGATGGTATAAAAGATTCATACCATGTAACATCACAAACTTTAGAGAGAATGGGAATAGATGCAGCGCTTTGATGATTTCCGGCTCACCCCATCTGGCCTTAACAAGATTGCCATCCCGAGGAATCTTCCCAGTGCTCGCTTTGATCTTCGTTGGATGACCAAGAACCGATGTCAGCTGACCATCAGAATCGCGGCCGGCTTTAATTCAAAAATTATTAGCATCCACCGCAGCCGTCCGATCGCCGAGCATTCTTCCCGATAATCAATTCCGTAAATCCTCCATTGTATCAGTGGCTGGAGGCCTTCTAGCTTTTTCTATATGTATTTCAACTCGATCCTCGCCTTTCATCCGCCATGGTTGAGTTTTCCCGCCTTCGTCTTTCAAGCTTCCGAGTCGCCCTTTCTATTTCCGTGTCACCGAATCGACGTTGTTCGTTTCCTATGCATCAAAGTTTTTCTGAAAGCAAAACATACTCCCATTAATAGGATTAGTCAACTCATAAAATATATTCAATATGGGTTGTTAAAGGTCAATGGCTACAAGAGTCATCGCTGAAACGCTCGTTTTGTTCTTTCTTTTCTTTTTTTAAAAAAAAATCCAATTAGTATTTCTTTCATCTGAATATTGATTTACTTAAATTCTTTCGATCCCCGGCAACGACGCCATAAAACTTGTTGACCGAACCAAAACACACATATACAAATTTATGACACTATTACCAAAGGACTATTGTCTAATCCCCGGCAACGGCACCAAAAACCTGTTAACCGGACCAAAGAACTCGTACAAATTTATGACACTATTACCAAAGGACTATCAGCCTAACTCAAGAATCCGCCAAAACTTGTTATCCTTATACTATATAAACCACCAATCTCTTAGAGTAAATCATTTTCAAAGTTTGGTTTTGGTCTGATATTCTGCAAGTTCACAGGTCGACAAGTAATAAAATGGATTTAAGTCCAGATATCGATCCCACAGAGATCTCAAGAATTTTAAATCAACTACCCTGACTACTCAATTTCCATACTATTCGGGACCACAAAAATGATAGTAGGATCCAAAGATTACTTGCCGGGAAAATTAAACGAACAAAAGGAAAATAACCGAATCCATCCAACATACTGAAAATAAAGAATAAAGAATAATGAATTTCTAATAAAAGAAATGAATACCTAATAGTTATCCTCAAGACACATCAATAGAAATGGGCTTATAGTGAACTATCGATTAGTTACCTGATAAAACCCTCTCTAATATCTCAAGTTTCAAAATCTGGCCCAAGGCATTGTAGTGTACTGATCTCTCCACACTCCACATTTCATTATCTAATTTATGACCTCACCCTTCAATACAGGAATTAGATAACTACTTTTAAAAAGGGACTTCCTTAACTGGGGTATTTTTCTTTGCAATACTATACCCATTTTATGGATCGTAAAACCTTATTCTGCCATCTACAAGGATATACAACTTCCGTATTGCCCTCCGAAATTACCATCAACCTTTCCTCGATTAGATCACAAATTAACACCGGATTAGCCTCACTATCCGAATCGAGGTGAACTCTTCGCTTGTTTAAATAGATAACTCCATTCAACTCGCTCTTGATTTCAAGTGAGAAGAGGATTTATCTGCGGAACTTACAAAGCCTCAAAGATCCCTAATAGCGTGTTAGTATACCTTCAAAGAAATGTACATTACCTCGTGAATGTCTTCCCTTGTGTCACTGGGAGGACTCCTGAAATCGAGCAATGACGCAAATCTTAATTCGTATAAGAAACTCCATATTCGTGATCCCAAGACAATAAACCCAAACCAAAAGTAAATTCATTAACCCGAAATTAACAAGCTGCTGGAAACGACTACAGAAAGATAAATTCTCCGACTATAACGCTCACTTGATACAACATTCCTACGATCATAAGAATAATACCCAATTTAGCTGAACAATGAATTCAAATTTATACGAACTTCAAACATTCAGGTAGTAATTTGAAAAGAAATTGAAATGCATTAAACATTTCAAAGCGATAACATCAGTTAAATACAAGAAAATAAAAATACGAGGAATAATGCATAAAGCAGTGAAGCCAAAAAGTCAAGAAAAATAAAGAAAAGAAAAGAAAAATAAAAGAAATGAGGCTTTTTCCAGCTATCAGGACCTCTGGAAATGCAGTGACCAGCAAAGGCGCTCATGGGTTGGATGATTCGTATTTGGGATTCCTCAATTGGGCCTGTCGATGTAACTCTTGTGGATTTTGAGTATCAGGAGCCCGATCCTTTGTTCAAGTCGCGACTTGAGTTTTCTTATCGTGACATCATCGATGTCGCGACATCAATTTCACGTCAGCTTCAAACAACAGTTTGATCAGGCTCTTTGATGTCGCGACATCACCGTGCGCCAGCGATCTTCTCACGATCTTGGCGGGGGTTTCAATTGTTGTTCTCTCACGATGTAGTGAGTCGATCTCCATGACCTACGACTCAAGTCTGCAGTCTTCAGTGATGTCTTCGGATGCCAACGACATCAATCTCTTGTAGCGACATCATCACATGGAGCGCAGGCTTGAATGGTAAGCTCTAATGTCGCGACATCAATATACTGGATCTCTTCACGTCTTTGAGCTTTTGATCTAGTGGGTTCCCAGTGCTCCGACATGATATCTGCTCGCGAGCCTCACTTCCCGCCAAACTCACCCCGCCTAGTGAAGCCGAGGAGTCAGTGCCAGCGACGATCTCATGTCGACATCGGCTGCTATGGCTTTCTCTTGATGGTTTTGATGTCGTGACTGGCCACATCGTGACATCGCCGATCATCGCGACATCAATCTCACGTCGCGAACCTGACTTAGTTCTACGGGAAAACTCAAAAGCGGTTGCTCTGATGCCAGCGAGCCTCGATCCACGTCGCGACATCGAAGCAAATCTTTGGAGTCTTTAACTTGTCTTGGATGTGCGACATCAATATATTTATCGCGACTTGATTTAAACTACATGGCTTTAGGCCCCTTGGCTCTTAATGTCACGACTTCACTCTCGCATCATGACGTCAGTATTTCCTTGCAGCTTTCTAAAAGCCAGTCTCAAGTAAACAGCCTCAATATACTATTATCCATGTGTGAAGCTGAATGAATTCCTTCAATTTTCGATATAAACCTCATATTGGTATATATAAACCAATTGCATCAATAGCTAAACCAGTTCTTTTCATTCTGCTCTGCAATTATTGCACTTTTATTCCACTTATTTACGCATTTTTCTTTACTTTTTGTTCTTTCTTCCATTTTACATAACTAATAACAGGATGGGTGAATTCCTTAAATTATAGCAGTAATTGTCTCTTTTATGAAGTCTGTGAGGAAAAATGGACTAAGGAAATGGATGACTTTAAGCTCATCGGTGAGCATGTGGTGTTGAGTGTGTATGTGGATTCACTTCAGAGTGTCATCTTGGCTTATTTTTAAGTTATTGTATCATTCGAGTTTAGTAAATCAAAGGTTTGGCTAAGTATGCAGGTGGAGCACTTGAGCTTGTTTGATCATCTCCCTTGTCGAACTCAAGAATTGTTCACTGTTTATTTGTTGGATTCCATATTCTCTCCAAGGAGGTTCCGGTTTAAAATTCATAATTTTTGTCAACAGTTTGACCAATCGGTTGACTAGTTCATCAAGCGATACGTATGCAACAACATTTTTTGGTTGATTTGGTGAGCACTCCTCCTTGTTTCGATCATATCTCCCTCATCCGGAATGGTGCACCGTTTTTGTTGGTCTCACCATTCTTGGGAACATTCAAAATTTCCTTAATTTTCCTCCAACCGCTTCGACTGGTTGGCATGGTTCAGCAGTTGAGTCGGGTGGCTGTGTGGAGCGCTGTTTTTGTGATTTTGGAGCCCAAAATCCTATATGGTTGGAGCCCAAAGCTCGACCTTGGGACAGTAGCCAGGTTCATTTTAGGCCTTATTATTAGAGATTACGCCAGCCACCATAAGATCCATGGTCACTTAGTGAGTGAAACAAACCAAAACAAGATATTAGGCTTGCATGGAAAATGAAAGGGATTAATGAAGCCCAGTTAAAGGACTGACAGTTGGGCTCTTTCACGAGGTGGGAAGCCTGGGTAGGCTTCAGAGGCTGAGGTGGAATCAATTATAAATGGAGAAAGATCAAGGGTGGAAGGGACCTTTGGAGGCACCTTTGGGCTAGAGCCAGATTTCAGCGTTTTTCTCGGATGTAGCAGTTTCTTTTTACATTTTTTGGAAGAGGTAAGAAATAGACCCTGGCTCACTCTGCTGGGGACATTCGACCAAATTTGAAAGGGTTTTTCACCAACCATTTGCGGTTTTCCTCATCGTAGGAGCCCCGATTGTGATTATCTTTGGGTAGTCTCGGTTTTAGAAGGAACAAACGGTTTGTTTTAGTTGGTTCTCACTCATCCGAGCTGAAGAATCAATCACCGTTTGTTTTGACTAGATTCCTAAATCTTTGAAGGTTCACAGAAAAATTTTGAGAGCCTCTCTCAGCCAGAATGAACTAGTTTAGGAAACCGGATCAGCCAGTTCATTGGGTTCAGTTTTCCGGAATGGAAGTTTGGGTACTTTGTTTTGTTTGTGTCGGTTCATCATTCGGTGTCGAGTGTACACCGTTTGTATTTGGTTTCTCGCTTACTCTCTAAGGAATGTTGAAAAATTTCAGAGTGTTCTCAAGCCCAGATCAACCATTTTTGGTTTTATAAGAGTGCAAATCCAGTTGATTTGAGTGAAGCCCGTGACCTTTGTAGATCCGGCCGATTGCTCAAGATCAGTATGAGGCTATATTTAGAAGATTCAAGTTAATGTAGTTCAAGTTTGGATTCTTAAAATCAGGATCTATCTTGAGTCAGGTGATTAGTTAAGCACCAATAATCTAAATGTTTTGTTGAACGTTCCTTGGGATGAACTAGATGGTTACCTGAGTGACAGCATCAATGGTGGATTGGAGATGCAAATGTATAATAGTTTCTCACAAACTGCTTGCTTTTGATATCTAATTTGAGAGATTGTGTATGTAAAATGTGGGACTAGCTTTCCTTGCGGGCGGCAGCTGGGACCACGAGAATGCGATGCCATTTGTTTTCTTTTTGTTAGTGTTCTTAGCATATTTAGATACAGTGGGTGGGTGTAATTAGTTATATGTTTAGCCTAGAGGCTGTTTGATCTAACCATTTATCATCACCAATTCACTAGTAGAGCCAGGTTGGGGCCTAGAGTCTCATATGAGTACCTTCCGATAGGCAATGATGGGACAAATCTAGTTTCGCGGAGACCGGTCCATGCTGGAGTCATGGGGTTTTTGTTCTTACTTGGTTTCTCCTTTATAAAATAACAGCAAAAGTAAGTGGCGACTCAAAGCTGACCTCTGGGAATGATTTCTAGGTCGAAAATCAGCCCATATTTTCTTTTCATTTCACTTGAGTCACGCAGCAGTGGATGGGTAAAGTTTCAGTCGCATCTCACTGAGGATCAGACCCGAATCTGGTTTCATAAGAAGATCAGCGTGAACTTGAGTTATTGGAGCCACATGGTTCTCTGATTAGGCTCTTGAGCTGCATAAAATGACTGATCATACGCCAGTTGGTATTTGACATTTGCTTGATTTGTTGATGTTTGTGTATTCACCTATTGGATTATAGCATGCTTTCTCATTGTGGTGGTATCTGCTTCTGCTTGTTAGGATTAGGCTTAAGGATTAGAATGTGTGTGGTTTTTAGTAGATACACTCTTTGTGCATGATTGTTTTGCAGCAGGTCTCCTTCCCTTGCGTGGCCCACTTGCTTTGCTTGTGTTGTGGGAGTGCGTGTGTATCCACCCACTTAGAATCACTAGTCTTGGTCGGCCAGTCTCATGGATTACTTATGTTGCTTGGGAGTCATTCCCAATGTCTACCAGTCAAGCTAGAGTTGGAATAAGATCTAACATAAGAACTATATCGATGTAATAGAACCTTATAGGCGACGGATGTCGAGTATGAAGACATCATATAGTACGAGCTAGATTTTATGGATAGCTACGTGGCCCCGGTATGTCACTTGATTGGTAGTGGGATCTTAGGTTGTGTATCCTTGTAGGTCAGGTCATCCCACAGGACTTGCCTTTTCTCTTTGTTGCTTGAGCCACTTACTAGGTATTACCATGTATGAGTCTCGCTCTGCGTGTGGAGCCACATATCGAGATTGGTTGTTGGGCTATCACATATCGGCTCGACCCTTAGAGGATTTCGATATAGTTACATTCTTGGATTAATTCAGATTAGCAAATCACAGAACTTAAATACCCCTCCTTTGAATTATTGAATTAAAGTAGCACAAGTTCCACAAACTTGAATCCAGATCGAGCGTAGGCACCAGTAGAAGATCAGAATTCACACAGGTCAGTTGAGTAGACATCCAAATCATAGAATATGGACCCTCGTTGATGCTGCTCAGCTAGTTGTTTGAATTACAAATACCATGGCATCTCTCAGGGATGCTATATTAGGAGCTGGGACCAGAGATTGATGGGCATCGAGGCTGTAACCATTGCTGGGGCACCCGTATGGCTCATGCACTCCCACCACCACCCATCTGGACCCATCTGAGTGGGACTATCAGTTCACCTCCCACCACCACCACTGTTCCAATCAGCCACAGGCTGAAGCATTTGTCTTTATGGTCAGATTGAGACCACGTCACATTACATTTGTGGCCTACTTTGATGTGATGACACTTTCGAGGCAGAAGTATCGATGGATTAGGCAAGGGATCGAATCTCTGCATGTGTTCATGATGGAGTTATGGAGTTGGGACGGATATGATGACCTTTGGTAAGCGACCTTACTAGTTGAGGTTCATCTTGCAGAGACATTGAGGAGGTACTGCTTTAAGGATAAGAGTGCCCATTCAGTGATTGTCACAGTGCTGTTGGCATAGATTGGATGAAGACACAGGATGATCATGCTTTCACTACATCAGCAGTGGTGCTCAAGCGTTGGTTTGCATCATTAAACCCTTCGCGACGTAAGACATGGGCTGATTTGGGACAGGAGTTTATTAGACAGTATTCTTTAATAGCCTTAGTGGGCGGCCTCCGGAGAGAGGATTAGAGGCCCTCGGAGCGAGGTGAGATAAATTGGTCACTTCATTCATCTCCCGCTGAAGATTGCACAAATTATAGATAGACCCTTAGAGTGATCGGATCAACATGATTATCTGGCCCGGCATAGGCATCTCATGGGATTCCCACAGAGACCAGGACTTTACGGATCATTGGATTAGGACTCGCCCAGCGTGTGAGGGAGGACATATCTGGAGGATTATGGGTGGGCTCTTCCCCCCTTGGGACTCTAGGGAGAAGCGGGGCGGCCGAGACATTTACAGGCTCGAGATGCCTGAGCCGAGCATTTGGAGGATTGGTGGAAGGGAGTTGGTGTTCCACACCTGGAACTGCAGCCTCACACGTTCAAGACCGATCTTCATTGTGCCTATCATCAGAGGAGTGGTCGCCAATCTACAGAGATAATTCTCTGACATTGAGCATGCTATTGGGACTTGATTGATCGGGGTTTGGTTGATTTAAATGCCTGGGTGACTATAGACCAGCTCAACGCTCCTTGACACTAGAGTTGTACCTTTACCGGGTGTAGCATTCTGTGAGTTTGGGAATGGATATTCATGTGGGATGGGGATGGGCTCCTCAGCGATACGTTTGTATGCGGGACTCGGGCTTTGATGGATGCACCCATGTGGTCCATAGGTCTCAGGCCATTTCGTTGATTCAGGATGATGTTCCTCAGCGAGCAGTATCGCGATATACTTGCAACATACCTCCACGCACCCCTTCATTAATTCTCGGAGTATGGAGCGATGCAAGATCTAGATTATTACGAGGAGTAGGAAGTATCTCAGCCCCACCTCTTCAAGTAGACCTTTGGTGATGCTAGGATGCGTCGGAGGAAGATGATGAGATTACAGGCCAAATGCGCACGCCCGCATTTCCATTTGGAGCTTGGCCCAGCCTCGGTGACCACGAGATAAGATCGGTGATCGAGCTCTCAGTCATGTGGGATTGATCACACTGCTGAGGGCGTCCACACGATGGCGGATAGGGTTACATGCGAAGTGTTTTTCGAGCAGTTTACCACGTAGGGATGAGACCATGTTCGTCCTTTGTTCATCGATGTGCTTGTTGATCGTAGGAGTGCAGAGCCGTCCTGCTTGGATCAATGGCTCTGCATAACGTTGTCAACCCCAGTTCTTTATCTCATTGCTTTGGGATTTTCACTGTCGATTTGGGCCATCCATCTGGCTATCGGAGCTTATGACGGGACTGGAGGACCAGTTATGGGTCTCTCACTATATGTCTGATCGGTCAATCGGATACTCATACTTGCAGGTTTGAGGATCCAGGTCATCCTTTAACTTGCGTTTAGGTCGCCCTTGGATTCATGAGGCGGTGCTATACCATCTTCATTTCATCAGAAGGTGAAGTTCATACAGGCGCATTATCCGCGATACGATCCGCGAAGATGTTTATCTCTTTGAGCCGATTGTTACATATCAATCACAATGGGCGACACTTGGCCCGGGTTTGTTTTGGCGAGGTCGAGGTTGTCGGTTTAGAGGATGACAATAGAGACATGGTACTTATGTCTTGGTCGGCTTCTTGACACTGGTGCTTAGCATGATGAAAGGCATGTCCTATATGCATGGCTTGGGATTGGGTCGCTGCCAGCAAGGGCCGCATGAGTTTGCTTTCACAATTGATCACAACATATCATATGGATTAGGTTACACCCCTTTTGAGGATGATGCACGACACATGGCAATGCTGCACCGAGATAGGGTAAGAGCTCGTTTGTTCGGGGTTCCATTCGATTACCTTAGCCGTACACTTTTCAATTAGGCGGCTATTTTGCGAGGAGGATTCAGGCATGCACCCCACCGCAGGAAGGAGTTGACCATGTTTGAAGATGGCTAAGATTGGGGCATTCAACGGGCCTTAGGATAGATGTTTGAGTTCGCCAGAACCACGAGGCCATGATAGTTGCACCCGTCGTCGGATCGGGCCAGGTGTGTTTCCATGTGATTTCTTGGGGAGGTCCTGACTAGCCGAGGCACCTTATGGATTTGGGAAATGGTCCCAATGGTGTGATTTTGTCTGATACTTATATGGATGCAATGGACATGATAGGCACTGGCCGTATCCTTGACACAGCCCCGCGTAGGCCCCATTATGCTTTTGACATGTTTGGAGTTTCTCAGATTAATCGCGATGTGTGATGCTATGGCCAAACACCTTGTGCGATGGACATGATCGACAGCGGCGCATTACGGATGCTTCCTCATAGGCCTGATCAAGCTTTTTGATGTGTTTGGGATTTATATGCTTGAGTTTAATCGTTGATGGACTTGTTGCTGCGATATTACTCATGATCTTTGTTTCTTTTGAGGAGCATCATTTCTGTGGACCCATCTCTTTCTTTTGACTATGTTAGGGTTTGTCACCCGCTTTGACATTTCTAATGGTAATAATGACATGAGTATTTTCGAGTATTTGCTTGTGTCACATCATATTCCTTTGATTGCACCACTAGTACCCATAGCACATGTATGCAATGTTGATGATGTGGGAGACACAGATGACCCGCTGGGTGGTAAGTCAGAGTCTAATTCTTATACAGAGGATAGGAAAGTTACACCCGTTTCTGGTAGCACAAAGTTGATAGATTTTTTGGTGTGCAGTTAGCTAGGGAGATTAGGATTGGCTCTTCCTTATCTCCTAATGAGAGAAGTGGATTGATTGACCTACTCAGGTCATACTTGGATGTATTTGCATGGTCGTATGAGGACATGCCAAGCCTTGACCCCACTATAGTTCAACATCACCTGCCCATTCTGCCACATGCTAAGCCAGTTAAGCAGAAATTGAGGAGACTACATCCTCGATGGAGTTTGCAAGTTAAGGAGGAGATTCAGAAGCAACTCAGTGTTGTCTTCCTATCAGTAGTTGAGTATCCTAAGTGGTTGGCTAATGTCGTCTCTGTTCCCAAAAAGGATGGCAAAGTTAGAGTTTGTGTTGACTTTCGAGATTTGAATAAGGTCAGCCCTAAGGATGATTTTCCCCTCCCACCCATTGATATGTTAGTTGGCCCGACCTTGGCACACATGTTGTCCTTCATGGATGGGTTTTGTCGGGTATAATCAGATTGTGATGGCTCAGAGGATTATGGAAGACTTCTTTCATCAGCGAGTGGGAATGCTACGCTATTAGGTCATGCCATTTGGGTTGAAGAATGCAAAACCACTTATCAAAAGCGCTACTACTTTATTCCATGATATGATGCCATAGAGATGTTGGGGTATACGTGGACATGATAGTGAAGTCAGGAGCAGGGGCATATCACTTAGCATGCTACAGAGATTCTTTGAGAGGATTAGGCAGTTCAGTTGAATTGAATCTAAAGTGCACCCTTTGGGGTAGCCACAGGGAAATTGTTAGGTCCACGTTGTTAGTGAGCGCGGTATAGAGGACGATCCGAGGAGAAGATCAAGGCCATACTTAACATGCCGCTCCGAGGAATGAAAGAGATCATAGGCTTTTAAATGGAGACTATAATACATGTTAATTTCCATTGCTAGACTAAGACATATCACAGAGCTTATCTTTCATCTTCGAGGAAGAACCGGCCTCTGATTTTGGAATAATGATTGTCAATGTGCTTTTGAAAAGATTAAGGAATGTTTACTTTCTCCCCCAGTTTTATTGCCTCCACGGGTGACCCACTGCTTCTCTGTTGTCAATTTAGGACATAGCTTTGGGATGCATATTGCTTCATTTCGATGATTCGAGAAAGGAGCGAGCCATTTGATATCTGAGTAGAGGATCTTTGGAATACGGTGTAATGCATTATGATTGAGTGCCTATTTTAAGCGTTGGTTTAGGCTACTAGGGCTTGACTATGCTGACCAAGAGTATTCCATACTTTTAGTCTCGATTGGATCCATTGAGATATTTGTTCGATGTTGTGTTACATTGGTAGGCTCATGAGATGGTTGGTTCCTATTGTGAGTTTGATATTTAGTATATGACACGAGAAGCCAGTAAAGGGAAGCATTGTTGCGAGATCATTTTGGCTTCTTTACTTGATGTAGATGATAGACCAATTAACGATGATTTCCCTGATGAGCAATTTGTTTCAATGACCAGCATTACAGGATGGCAGTTGTACTTTGATGGTGCCTGCCAATCAGTCGGGGTTTGGTATTGGTATCTTATTGATATCACCACAAGGTGATCACATTCCTAGATCGGTTCGATTAGCATTTCTGATCATCAGGTTGATGAATAATATAAGTTGAGTATGAGGCTTTGTTCTGGCCTAGAAGCCGCTGGATCTTAGCATTGCAGGTTGGAAGTCCATGGGGATTCCCGACTTAGTTACTCCTACGATAGACCAGGGGTATACGGAGGACTTCGAGATGAAGTTGAAGCCTACCGCACTTGCCAGACCTCTTTTGGTTGCGGTTGTGAGTTGAGATATATACATACGCCTGGGGCGAATCGGTTCTAGCGTGCGTTAGCCACCTTAGCTTATGTGGTTGGGATTCCTCTGCGGGAGTGATTGTCGCGACCACTGCGATTGAGACAGGTCCGCGCAGAAACTGCTGTTGTTTAATTGGAGATGCTCGAGGAATCGGGGATGAGCTACCATGGTATCATGATATTTATCAGTTTCTATCATATGGCGCTTACAGCAGAGGCGGCCACATCCGAGATGGGAGAGCATCGAGGCGATTGGCCACGATTTTGTTGTTTGTGGGGATGCCCTTTATGAGAATCACCCGATGGCCTATTATTATTATTATGTACGGACGCCTGCACCGTCGAGTGATGAAGAGTTCATCGCGGGATCGTGGGCCGCATGGGAGGCCACATGCTAGCGTGTAAGATCATGAGGACTAGTTACTTTTGGTTGACTATGGAGACAAATTGTTGCCAATTTGTACAGAGATGTCCGAAGTGTCAAATGCAGGGAGACTTGATACACGTGCCACCTTCTGAGTTGCATGCACTTACATCCCCTTGGCCGTTTTCAGTATGGGGTATTGATATTGGGAGAGATCTACTTTGAGAAGTATTCTAGTGGGCATGAGTACATCCTGGTGGCTATTGATTATTTCACTAAGTGGGTGGAAGCTACTTCTTATGTTGGATTGACAGCGGCCAGAGTGGCCAAATTCATCATATCGCACATTATCTACCGATATGGGGTCCCTCATGAGTTGATCTCAGATAGAGGATCGCATTTTAGAGGAGAAGTGGATACACTAGTCCAAGAGTATGGTATTCAGCATCATCGATCATCTGCACATATAGACGCAGGACTAATAGGGTAGTTGAGGGCCACTTGGAAAGTAAAGAATATCAAAGGAAGTTTTGAGAAAGATGAAGTTTGGGACTTTACAAGGTTGAATTACGGAGAATCTCCCTTTTCGCGTTGTTGGGAGAAGCCTATCATCTTTCGTACCTCAACTTGGGTTACACCTTACTCTTTGGTATATGGCATGGAGGCGTGATGCACGATGCAGTGAGGTGGGATCATTGAGGTAGCATTAGAGCATCGGATATTTGGCTGGGGTAGGCTCGGTCCGTTATGATCAGCTGGCCTTTTGGATGAGAGGAGATTGAAGCGGCGGGATCATGTTCGAGGCTTGTGGGAGGAAAATGACGTGCATTTAGAAGGGTCGAGCCCGGGGGTTTCAAAGGCGACCCTAGTCTTGAAGGTCCTTAGGGGATTGATCAATGACCCTAGAGGTAAGTTTGGGCCCGAATTGGGCCGGGCCTTATGTCATCCAGAGATCGACTCGAGAGGAGCGGCTGGTTGACCAGACTTAGATGAATCGAGTTCCCTTGACGAGACTGTAAATGTGGATCAGCTAAGAATTTTTATGCGTGAGATCATGAGGCGGAGGATGGGTGGCCATCATGGTAGCCATATTCCCTATTAACACCCACTTGCATTAATATATCCTATTGCTAGCCCTTTGAGCCTCACGCGGTTTATTGTGGCCCTATTCTTTTTCATTCGGCCTTGCATACTTTTTCGACTGGGTTGGGGGGGCTTGCCCGGTGCGCTTTGTTGTGGTGGATGCATTTGGCATTATGAGCATTGTGTCATTCTTCGTTTAATTTCTTTCTCGCATATCATTGTTTGTTTCTCCTCCATTTTGCATCTTCACACCGTCTGCCTTTGAGTTTAGTTTCAATCATCTCTATTCGTTTCACTTTTATCTCATTTTGTATGATGATGACGTGCTCTCATCCCAAAGCTACTAGTCCGGTTGGTCACACCCTTCATTCCGCCTATAGGTTTTGATATGGGATTCTTAGGTTGAGGGGACCATTTGGGATTGGAGGTTTGAGGTTCTTTTGGTTGGATTGTGTTAGTATAGCGTCGGCTTTATTTGGTTATTACGCATAAAAAAAAAAAAAAAAATATATATATATATATATATATATCATAGCATATATATATATATATACTCACCTCATATATATATATATATATATATATATATATATATATATATATAGTATTATTGTGTGTGTGTGTGTGTGTGTGTGTGTGTGTGTGTGTGTGTGTGTGTTTGTTTGATATTTCATTAATATACTTGGGATCATCAAGATGTTTAGGTTATGAGAGATTTATTATTCCTACGAGTTGGGTGAGGAAACATTGTAAGATCTTTCTCCAGCTGGATCACAGGTAATACATTGGGAATGAGGTGCAGTTGCTCCACGCACTGGGTCCCTTTGGATCATTACCTGCATCACCACTCCCATCTTATAGTGACTTGCTTCGACTTGACATTCCTAGGACGAGTTGTTCGTCGTTGTCACACATTGCCACATTTGTATCCTTGCTTTTTTCTTCCTTTTTTTTCTTTATCCATTCATCATTTTTCTTAGCCCTTTCAGTCTTCTTCTACTCTTATTGATCGTCGTCTCGTTTCTTAAGCGACGTGTCCTTTGGTGCGCCATTGTCGTTTGAAGCATTTGCTTTCGTTTGAATGTTGGTTGAGTCACCTTGCCCACATGATTCTTTGACATTTGACATTGCGTGTCTGAGGTTTTAGCGATGTTATTAATTATTGGGCCTTTGTTTCCATCATGTCATTCACCTTTCACCCACTATTTATTCTGATCAGAGTTGTAAGACCACTGAGGCAATGAGATCGTGTTTGATTGAGAAGCATTTTATACGGACGGGTTTGGTCTGCCGATTAGTGGGATAATCGACGGATCTACATTCTTAGGGGGTATCGAAGGGTCACATATTGCTTCTCATTCGGTTTGCTTACCTTAAGTGCATGATCGGATATAGATGATCGAGAATTGGGACCGATGATAAACGCCTTAGCTTGATGCTGACACATTCCCTGCTTGGGCATATCTCCATCCTTTCATGTTGGCATTAGCTCTTACGCATGTACACTGGCAGCCCATTTCGCCTAGAGATGTTTTTTCATCAAAGTTTGAGTATGCTCCACATGTAGTCGGGTTTCTTCATACAACAGAGTGCTTCTAATGGCTAGCCTGGGGTCAAATTCACGGATATTCGTCAACTTAGTAGGGGTGCACGCTAGGTCACACCCCATATGTTGTCTTGTTCAGTTGTTCAGACGATTAGGTCTTCAAAAATTTATTTCAGAGTCTTTTCATCGAGGCACTTGCATATCGGATGTGCTGCTTGGAGCATACCACATATATCGAGTTTATGGAATGAAATGGATGATTTTTCATGAATAAATTATTGTGATATTTGCAGGCTCTCGACTTTGACCACATGTCACGATTGCCAGGTTTTGACATGGCATTAATACTACCCTAGGCCGGGGCATAACCCCTTTCTTTCACCCTTGGTCACATTTATTGAGATTATCTACGGGGTCCGCACCCACTTTATTTGATCTTATTTATTAAGTTCTTGGTTTCTCGCTTATCATTTGTGGCATTTGTTGTCATCTTTGCGGGGCATCCCGCTTCTTTTGTCATGATTGTGTTTGATTTAAACTATTAAGTCATTTGTTGGCGAGACCATGGACCTTCGTACTAGGGCCTACCCTTTTCCACGAGTTTGTTTGCCGTTTAACATTTGAGTTCTCGACATCTCGGCCGAGATCCCACCTTTTCGATTCTCGCCCGGATCCCACATTTTCGGTACTCACCCGAATTTTACCTTCTCGGTACTCTCTCGGATTCCACATTTCATGTACTCGCCTGGATCCTACCTTTTCCGGTACTCACTCGGATTTTACCTTCCCGGTACTCACCCGGACCCTTCTTCGGTACTCACCTGAATTTTACCTTCCCAGTACTTGCCCGGATCCCACATTTTCGGTACTCACCCGGATCCTACCTTTTTCGATACTCACCTGAATTTTACCTTCTCGGTACTCGCCGGGATCCCACCTTTTCGGTACTTGCCATGATCCCACCTTCCGTGCTACTTGGGATCCCACATTCCGGTACTACTTGGGATCCACCCTTTCGGTACTTTCTGAATCCGCGCTTTACGGTACTGCCCGGTCCCACCTTTCCGGTACTCATGGATTCCACGCTCCGGTGCCGGATCCCACCTTTCTAGTACCTGGGGATCCACACTTCCGTACTCCGCGGATCACCTTTTGTTTTCGCCTTCGAGGATCCATTTCGTACTCGCCAAGATCCCACATTTTCGGTACTCCCCCAGATCCCACCTTTCTTGTACTTTCCTGGACCATTCTCCGGTACTCGCCCGGATCCCACTTTTTCGACACTCGATTGGATCCCACCTTTCTGGTACTCGCCCGAATTTCCACCTTTTCGGCACTCGCCCGAATTCTACCCTTTCTGGTACTCGCCAGATTTCTACTTTTCCGGCACTTGCTGGGATTTTACCCTTTCCCGGTACTCGCTCGAATTCCACCTTTCTGACACTCACCGTGATTCTACCTTTCGGTACTCACGGATGATACAGCAGCACCACGGTACTTGCGGGACCCTTCTCGGGCGCGCAAGATTTCCTCACGCTTCTCTTGCATCGCCCTCAGTTTCATTATCTTTTCCCGGCATTGTGCTCGGATCACTCTCGTCTTCCCTAGGCATGCGTACTGCTTCAGTACTGAGATTGGGCAACTACGTTCCTTTAACCTTGATCTTAGGTAAAGGGGTGAGAATTGTTATTGTCACGGGTTCTTCACTAGAGTTCATTTCACTCTTGCATCGCTTGCACTTCGGACCCATGATACACTCGTTCATTCACTCTATTGAAGAGGGGCATATTTGTAGACCCTCAATTTTCCCTCAGCACTTGCATTTATCCTTTGGGTGTCACACTCACACATCATTCTCATATAACACCATTAGGGCCCTTTTGAAGCCCAGATGCGTCTCCGAGCCTCGAGGTGGGCTTGTATGTAGTCCATTGAGTGCGTATGTAGTTCACTTTGAGTCGTAAATGTGGCTTATTTTTTTAGTTATTGGCATCGTGCTATAGGAAGCAAGTGGAGCCCCCGAGGTTTTAGCTCAATCAAAGTTTATTAGAGTATGTCAAATTCGAGCACTTGAGAGGCTTGTTTTAGATCATATCTCCACTTTATCAGAACTCATAATTGTTCACTATTTGTTTTGTTGGATTCCTTATTCACAAAGGAGGTTTCGGTTAAAAATTCATAATTTTTGTCAACCGTTTGACCAATCGGTTTGATTGGTTCATCAGGGAAGTACGTATACAACACTATTTTTTTAGGCGATTTTGGTGAGCACTCCTCCTTGTTTTGATCATATCTCCCTCATCCAGACTTGGAATTGTGCACCTTTTTTTTTTTTTTTGGTCTCCTTATTCTTCAAGGAACATTCTGTCAAAATTTCATAATTTTTCTCAATTGGTTCGACTGGTTAGCATCTGATTTAACCGGTTAGTCAGGCCATCTTGTGTGGAGCTCTGTTTTTTGTGATTTTGGAGCCCAAATACTATATGGTTCGGGCCCATAAGCTCTAGCTCGACCTTGGGCAGTATTGTGGGTCCATTTTGGGCCTTGGCTTAAGTTACATGAAGCCCACCATGAATCCATGTGGATACTTGGTGAGTGAAGCAAAGCAGAAAACTTAGATATTCGGCTTGCATGGAAAATGAGGAGGTAATGGGAAGGCTGATTCAAGGCGATTGGGCTCTTTCAAAGCTTGAAGGTGGAAAACACCAGGTAGGCTCGGTGAGGTGGGAATCCAGTATAAAAGGAGAGAAGATCAAAGTGGAAGGACCTTTGGAGGAGCACTTTTCCGGGCTCGGGCCTTGGGCCCTGGCGATTTTGCTCGGATGCTTAGCTTGGTTTTCTTTTCTGCGTTTTTGGAAGAGGTAAGAAATAGACCACGGCTCGCTCTATTCTTTAAGGGACATTCGACCAAATTTGAGGTTTTCCTCAACCATTTGTACGGTTTTGCGCTCATGCGTGAGAGCCGGTTCAGCGGTTTACGGCAGAAGTCTCGGTTTTAGAGGAAACGACGGTTTGTTTTTGTTTGGTTCTCACTCATCAGCGAGAATCAATCATAGTTTGTTTGTTAGTTCTGACTCTTTGAGGAAGGTTAGACAAATTTACGAGAGTCTCTCGGCGGGGTGCGACCCGATTGGAGCTCGGATCAGCCAGTTCATTGAGTTCAGTTTTCCGGAATGGAAGTTTGGGTAGTTTGTTTTGTTTGTGTGGATTAGCAGTGATTAGTCTTTAGTCTTTATTTTTGAGCCTTTATTTATTATAGGTTTTTGAGTACTTTTTGTATACTGAAATCATTCTAATTAACCCGATTTGCACATTCGGTCCCTACTATTCTACGATGTCGCATTTTATTAGAAAATTTTACGGTTTTACCAAGCTAATCATGCCAAATTGTTAGTCGATCCAAACATGAAGAATTCGAGTCAAACTCAACATCGTAAATCAGAGACCAAGAGGAAAGAAGAGCAGAAAATAGAAGAAATAGCAGGCTGGAGGATACAGGAAGCAGTAGTAGAAGAATTGGAAATTTTCGCAATCATAGCGAAATTTTCGCAATCATAGAGAAATTTTCGCTATGGCTGAATTTTCGCTATCATAGCGAAAATTCGCTATGATAGATGCCTTTTGAGCTGAGATTTGGAGCGCGGTCGGTCGTTGGGTTGGTGAGAAAGGTACGTAGGGCCAAGCTAGATGGGCCTTAGGATCGTTTGGGATTTGGGAGGAGGGCTCTTTTAATGCTAGTCCCACTTTGGAGTCGAGTCGGCTCGTTCCTGCAAGAGAAAACAAGAGGAAGAGGGGCCGGCGAGGGCTTCGCCCGGGACCGCTCCGATGCCTAAGTCAGATCTCGTCTGAGAGAAGGGAGAAAGAGTCTTTTCTTGGCTTAGTTTTGGCGTACCTTTTAGTGCTGGAGCGGCCTTGTATTTGTAATGGGTCTTCATCCAATTTGGACGATGATTAGGGGTTCTTCCCTTTGGAGGATCGGTTTTCTCACGTAGTCATCCATAGATTTAGATTAGTCAATGGAGTTTATTTGGAGTAATCCTCCTTTCCTATTGAGAGATATTCAATCAATCTGATGCCTTTCCTTTCTTTTATAATGACTTGATAGGATCGCCTCTGCAAATAATATTCTATCATCCGCTATTTGTAGATATACTTAATCTGCCTCAGATGGCCTCCCGTCCTTTCAATTCCATGTCTGACCTAACTCCGGGCCGAGCTCTTGGTTTCCAATGGGCAGGAAGGATAGACACGCACGACCCACACCGCCTATCGGGCGAGTGGAAACAAGCTCTTGACCCATTTCCCTATATCCTTATCAAAGCTACCCAGTTCTTCTGCGGTACGGCATCATGCAAGGGTATCGGATTAGTCCCGCGACTTCGCTGTTATTTCCCGTGGTCCCGTCGTATGTGGATTAATTAACCCGTCTGGTCGCCATATGTTAATGATGACTCCCTTCGAGCTTCGTGTTTGTTTTTCATTCCCTTGTTTTCTCTTGTTTCACAACTTTCTAGCTCGACCCTTTAA
Source organism: Tetrastigma voinierianum (assembly GCA_016808115.1). NCBI lineage: Eukaryota > Viridiplantae > Streptophyta > Magnoliopsida > Vitales > Vitaceae > Tetrastigma > Tetrastigma voinierianum. Next base: position 76,543 of record JAEQBH010007839.1, on the reverse strand, counting down.
TTTATGAACTCCCCCTTTGTCTTTATATTTCTTGGCGTTTTGTATTTCTGCTCGATCTTTGCTCTATTTGTTCAAAGGTCGGGTCCCTTTCTCCTCGGTGTCTTCTTTCATTCCGGGTCTACAGATCCCTTGCCTGGGTCGTGGTTTCTTTCTGACACACGTATTTAGGCCTTGTGGTTTCATTGCCTGATTTCTGCTGTTACTTACTGTCCTAAACGCTTCTTCCTCTTTATGACAATATGATATTCTCTGGCTGATGCTTCTCGCCCGGCAAGCTCATGCCCCACTGCTTGACAAATTGTCATTCAACCCCGTCTGGAGAGCGCCCCTTCCCTTAGAAGTAAAATAAGATAAACTTGATCAAATATCCTAGTGGGGTTCTGAGACTATCTCAGATCACGCCTCGACATCTCGCGGGCGGGCCCCGGGAGTTGGCCCTTGCATGAGTCTACTTTTGTCGAGCTGCACTCGGCCCCTCTCGTGCCCGATATGGTCTCCTCGATTTTCACTACATGCTACCTCCGCCAGCCTTTAATGGTATGTTTTTCGAGGTCACCCTGACACCCGCCTCAGTTTCCATCGCACCCTTTCATCAAACAGTTCTTCAAGATTTTCATATCCCGCTCTTCCTAACCCGCCCCAATGGTCAGGGGCATTTTAGTTGGCTCATGTCTTTAGAGACAGACCATCCCTAATGTGGCTATTCCCGCATCTTTTTAATCCGACGCTACCAGCCGAGGGGTTTATTTATTTCCTAGACGTCTTGAGCTCCTTGGTGATTTCTTGATCTTCCTTCTTCTCATAGGATACGGGAAAATCTGATATTTTTGTCACGGCTCCAATCGAGAGTACAACTCTTTAGATAGGAAGACACCCCAGCGCACCTAACGTGGAGCGCCCTTGATAACCTTCGTGGAGTGATTTACATCTCATCTCTTTGGTTTCATTCATCTAAAGTTGGTTGAATACTCCCACTTTAGGTTTCTTATATTTTCGATGCCTGCCTTGGTTTACCGATGAAGATACCCGCTTGTCTCCTCATGACCGAATGCTCCGCTGTTCCTACGCAGCCATTAAGGCCGATGTTCCCAGCTCATCCGGGTCCAAGTCCGTCAATCTTCCGCTTTAGGGCCTTCGCCTTCTTCTACTCCGAGCTCTGGCCCACGGCCGCCTCCTACCCGAGGGATCTCGCCACCCGGGCTGGCTAGCGTTATCTCAAAACCTAGAGTGCAAAGAGGAGGAGAAATAACCCTCCCAAGAGGGATCACCATCAAGTAACAAAGTTCGTAGATTAGAAATACCTTTCAGTTCCCTATCCAAAGGCCCGAGCGGGCCCCGTCTCGCAGCCGTCGGATTCCCCGGGTTCTTTGTCTGCCTCCCTTCTTCCGAGCCCACGCAGACGTGGGAATCCCATATTAAGGTTGCGTAGCGACCACCGTCGCCTTGCCTATAACTATGGAATACTCCTTCAAAGACTTCGCCAAGTCAATCTCCGGAAGGTGTCCGAAAGTCAGGAGAAAGAAAGCAAATCGGGGCGTTGACGTGCCGAAGGATTCTTCCTCGCTGATCTATCAAGCAACTTAAGCACGGTGCCGCTTCATCCATCCTACCGATTCGAGCATCGGGAAATCAAAGGAGTTGCCGCTGAGCGAGGCCTCTGGGGCCTCATTCTTTCAGTGGATTTGCTTTTGGTGTTTATAGTTAGCACTTCGTCCTGGCCTGCGGTCGAGCTCCCACTCGTGGTGTGTCTCAGCCGCCACTATTCAAGGGCTCGTCTAAAAAGCCAAACCGAATGAGAGCATGTAAGGATCGCCCGAATTATAAGGCTAAAGTGACTGTTTCGACTCTCCGAGCGGGACGACCGCAAGGACGAGCGTGACGCTGATCAAGAAACAGAGCGATTTAAGTCCGAACTTAGGCATGCTCTACCTACCGTGCTCCTGCAGAGGATAAAGGAGAACGAGGCCAGGAGCAATGGACGTATGTCGGTGTGCTTAAGCCCTATGTCTCTGGAGTGAACCTCAGTCAGAATAAATGACAGCCAGACTCGAGAGAGTCAAGTTCCGCCAGGATGAGCTCCAATGTGCCAGGGAGGAACTCGCCATCTCCTCAGTGGCAAATTCAGATTCTCTCGAACGGAGCCCGCGCATATCGTAGCCGAGCGCCAAGGAAACAAACCCTCGAAATTGCCGCGCATGGTTTCGCAGGCAAGGCGCTGTCGATGCGCTGCCCAATGTGGAGTCTCCGCCGCAAACTTTATCAAGACGGTCGAAATGATGAATTGCAATGGTTTCATGAGCAGATCCTTCATCGCAAGTCGCACGCCTGTCAGCCGCGAGGGACGAGGTGGTCATCAAACAATCATGCAGATCGCTGCTCGTGCCGGGCTCTAGCTTGTTTTCAACAGGATGTCGTCGCATACCCAGATCTAGATTTCGATTCTGATCTCCCTAGCGAACATATGATATGGCGGGTCTTCCCAAGAAGTGTTACAATTATTCCCGTATTCTCTACCCCTACTCGAGACTCTTCTCACTCTTCTCGGCCGTCCGACGCCTGAAACTTGGATTCACTTATGTTCCAAACATTTGGTTTCTTTGCCAACCCTCCTACTTCCATGTTTCTCCATTGGCCCGATGTCCTGTAGCCCTTTCAACAAATGCTTATTTCTAAATTGAAGGCCGAGCTTACTCATTCTTTCCCGAAATGATAATCTCGAAGTATCGAATCCCAGTGTAATTTGAACTCCATCGTTGAAATTTCGTATATTATTCCGCATATCCGGTTTAGTTCCCCCATTATGTGGTTGATGAGCTTGCTTTGAATGCGTGAATGAGGGCCTTGCCCGTGCTGACCTGGTCACGCAGCTTGTCGAGCAAAATAAAAGAATCTGAACTGCTTCCGAAGGGGTGTGAGGAACTCAGCCCCGGAGGAATGAATACTTCAAGCCTGGCCTCCCGTGGCAGCGGAGAGCCCACAATGAGGGAGGAGCCCGCCCGCTGATGTACAGAGAAAAGCCCACCCCATAAGAGGAGCCTCGCCTACTCAGCGCGAAGGAGAGCTCATTGAATGGATGGAGTGGCTTCCGGCCTGGGCTGGGCTGCGAGGGAAGCGGCTCATCCTGATATATAGAGGAGCTCGTCCGCCCGTGCTGAAGGAGCCTCTAGCTGAATTGAGAGGCTTCCAGCCCGGGCGGGCAGGAAGGCTCAGCCCCTGAGTGGCAGGGAGCTCGTACAACTCAAAGTAGCTGGAGAGCCGCCAAGGTGAGTTTGAGTGGGGAGGGAGCCTCACGTTTGAAGCATGTGCAGAAGGGCTCTGGCCCCATGAATAGTGGGAGCCTCGTCGCTGCGGCCAAGGGAGAGCTCGGGCTGACGAGGAGGCTTCCAGCCTCAGCATGTGGAAGGGCCTCATCCCCGATAAGTAGAGGGAGCTCGCTGGCTCGTGCCGGGCGGGAGAGCCTGCCAAGGTGAGCCATGAGTAGCTTCCTGCCTGCTGGAAGCACAGAGAAGGCCAATCCCCATGACAAGGAGCCAGTCACCAGGTTAAGGGAGAGCCGCTGGTTTCGGAGGAGCCTGGGCCTCAAGTACAAAGCAAGGTCCCGCCCAGATAGCCGTATGAGCTCATCCGCCCGTGCCGCTTGCAGCTCACACGGGCGAGGCTTCCTACTCGCCGCGCGTGAGAAGCGGCTCGCTCTCGATGGTGACACGGGAGCCGCCAACGCAGGTTAGCGAGAGCCTACAAGGTGGGAGTTGTAATGAGGGAGAGTCACGCCCGTTTCAAGTACAAAGGGAGCCCCAGTCCCAGTGAAGGAAGGGGAGCCATCCCAGCCTCAGCTGGAAGTGAGAGCTTGTCAACGAGGAGGAACCCACCGTCAAGTACAGAAGGGCCTGCCTTGATGGGCAGAGGGAGCCTGGGCTCCGCCCGCTTGAAGGAGAGCCTGCCAAGGTGAGTCAGAGGGAGGAGCCCGTCCGTTCAAGCACAGAGGCTCATCCCGAGCGGGGCCATGGCTCAGCCCCGCCAAGCAAGGAGTGCCGCTGGACGAGGGAGGAGCCCTCTCGTCAAGTACAGAGAAGGGCTCTGCCAAGGAATAGGAGCCTGGCCCCGCCTGGGGGCTGGGCGGGAGAGCCTGCACGGCGCAGCCGCAGGGAGCCCGTCTCGTCTGTAAAGCACACGGAGGGTCTCGGCCCCGACAATAGCCGGGAGCTCGCCTCTCGGGTCGTGGCCGGGCGGAGAGCTCACACCGGATATCTGGCCTCCCACATGGCTGCAGGAAGGGCCTGCCCCGACAACATGGTTTCCCGGCCTCCACGTGCTGGAAGGGAGAGCCTGGCCAACGGCGGGCGGCTTCCATCTCGCAGCGCCAGAGAAGGCTCTGCCTCATGAAGCAGGAGCCCCGCCCCGCCTCGTGGCCGCGAGTAGCCTGGGCCAAGGTGAGCCAGGAGGTTTCCGCCTCAGCCAAAGGCACGTGGAGGGCCTATCCCGAAGGAACAGAGGGAGCCTGGGTCCCGCCTGTGCCGGCGGGAGGGGAGCCCCGCCATGCGAGCCAGGGAGGTCGCCCGGCTCTGGAGCATGCTCTGAGGGCCTGGCCCCGACAGGCCAGCCGGCCCAGCCCGCCCGTGGCCGGGCGGAGCTCACACTCCAGGAGGAGCCCCGCCCCGCCGGGCAGCAGCGGCTCCGTCCCGATGGAATGTACGGAGCTCTTTCGCCTGTGTCAAGGGAGAGCTCACACGAGGGAGGAGCCCGCCTCTCGCTGGGGCGGCTGCAGGTGGCCTATCTTGAAGGAACAGAGGGAGCCTGCCCCGCCCTCGTGGCCGGGGCGGAGAGCCTGCCGGCGGAGTTTGCAGGGAGGCTCCACTGCCGGGGCATACCGGAGGGCTCATCCTGACACAGAGGAGCCTCGCCCCGCCTGCGGCCGGCGGGAGAGCTCACAATGAGGGAGGAGCCTGGGCCTCACAAGATGTCAAGGGCCTGGCTTCAAGGAACAGAGAGGGAGCCTGCCTCCGTCAGAAGCCATGGGAGCTCGCCAATGTGGAATCGCCAGTGAGCCTCGTCCCGCGGAATTTCGCTTTCGGAAAGCAGGAGGCCTGGGAGGCGGAATTTGAGGAAGAGCTACAAATGAACTGGGAAGAGTCATCAAAGTGGGCAACGGCTCGCCGCAGGCTCCTGCCAGCCCAAACTCGAAATGGGTCGATCCGACTCCATTTAGTAGGGCAACAAGGGCCTCGTGTTGAGTAGATCAATTCGCCAGAGTATAAATTCGGCTCACGGAGAGGTGGCCTGTGGCGTCTGCCTTCGAAAATGGCCTGAACCAATCTCGCTTGTGCAATGTGGCCAGAAAGGAGTAGATCACCCCAGCCGCAGTGAGCAACTAGGGCCTTACGGCGCGGCGGGTCTTGGGTGGCTGCTTTCAAATTAAAATGAGCTGATCTCACTCAAGTGAGCGGCCAGTGGGCCTCGTGGCGCCGAGCAGGGATCACCACGTGGCTGAGCACCGGCCGCGTGGCGCGGCATTCCGTGGTGCCAGCTCTAAATGAGCTGGATCTGACTCGCGAGGCGCCGTGGCCTCGCGCTCAGGCAGATCACCGGCCGGCGGTTAAACAGTACCTGGCCTACGGCACTTGGTGGCGTTCCAAATCGAAATGGGCCTGACTGAATCAGCGAGCATGGTCCTGGCTGGTGCATCACTCCTCGCCGGGAGTGAGCAACACAGTCTGGCCCGCTTGACTCCACAGAGATTTGGCTGGCCGCGGATCCACAGAGCTCACAATCTGTGAACTCCGGTGGGTGAGAGCTCGCCCATGCGAGTTATCAATTGTCCCTGTGGGAGAGAGACGCTCTGGGATGAAGAGGAGCCATGAGAGGAGCCGTTTCTGTGTGTCCCCAGCTTATTATGCAACCGCTGCACGCCGGATCCCAGCGTGGCACCCGGTCCACCGTCAGGCCTCCTCTTGACATTCTCTCTCTCTATAACAGGGGTCTCCCCGTCGCTCTGCAGACTTTACTTTCTTGCCTCCTCGCTCCGCGCCTGTGGACGTAGCCTCAGAGACTGACGCCCTCGAGTATCTGGGCCTGGTCGCCCTTCCGACTCCGAGACCCGTCTTTTCACTGAATTTCTCCGTGTGGGAGCTATGTTTTCCCTAGTTCCCTTACGGGAGCTATGTCTTTCCTAGCCTCTACAGGAATGAGTCCTAAGTGGTGGGGCTGGTGCGCCCCGCCCTCACTCCTCGCTCTCTTTCTTTCTCCCTCTCTCCCCGCTATACCTCTCCTCTTTCTTTTCTTTTTCTTCTTTCTATCTCCCACAGCTTTCATCTTCTCCTCCTTCTTGTCTTCTTCATTATGTCTTTCTCCTTTTGTCTCCCTTCCCTTTTGTTTTTTTTTTTTTTTTTTTTCTATGGTACTGGGCTGTCTTATCATTTAGGAATTGCTCAGATCGTATGCTTTTCAAGACACCACAGATCAGAATTAATATGATCACTGAATAAAAAGAGGACTTTTTATTTTCATGAATTTTCTCTGTCACAGTATGCTACATATCTTGATTGCTTGAGACACAAAATTGCTTACGTGTGTCGACTTCACATAATGATACTCGGATTCATGCCTTTACGAACTCCACGCCCATCGATATAATCCGCCTCAGTGCTCCGCTCCATGTAGCGGCCCAATGGGGAGGATTTTTCCCTCCTCCGTCTGGGTCTGACAAAGGTCCCGGTCCGACGACCTGCCACGGTGCAAGACCCCTCCTGCCTGGGACCCACTTCCCATGCGCTGATCTTCCCTCATCGGCGTGCTTCTTTAAGACCAAACCCCGCATGTAACTCCTCGTTTGACTCTCCGGTTGTAGCACCGGTCGCTTTTCTCTTGGTACCCTCTTGCGCCATAATATTGTCTCAAGCTTCATCCAGTTCCAATCTGCAAGGTACACCCGCCATTTTGCTCCTCCGATGCTAACTCGACTCTGTGGAGATTTTATTCCAACCTCAACCGGCTACATTCGTCCCAGCTAGCTAGGTAAAATGGGGTCTCCCGAGTTGCCGACTGTGGTCAGCCCAGAGGCCCACAGCACTCCTGTGGGAGGCATCTCGACCCAACCCCCTCTCGAGATCCCCTAGCTTGGCTTCGGCGCGCCTCGAGGGTTCCGATGGTGACTCTCACCGTCCACTGATCAATATCAAGTGAGACTTCCAATAGTAATTTTTAATCCCGAGCTCCTGCACAAAACCGACCCTGCTGCTATCAAACCTGTCTTCCAATATCCCGAGACCCCAGGCTCTGACGCCAAATCCGTACATGATCACTTTCCGCCACACGGTCACAAAGATCTTCCGCTCGTGACTGGCTAAGGGCCCCGCCTCACCCCACTTGGTGAAATAATCTACCGCGACGATTGAGGCTTACATTGGCCTTGCTGTCGCAGGGCCCTAATACAGTCCAACCCCACTCACTCGGGTAGCGGCCAGGGTCAGTGACGACGAGGCTCACGGGAGGCGTGATGTATCTTAGCGCTGCTCCCAAGAAATTCTCTCGTGATTCTCACCCGTGTCAGTAGATTCTCGAGGAACAAATAACAATATCCCCGCCCCAAAACTTTCCTTACCAATGTTCGAGTCTGAGATATGGTTCCTTAAGCATATGCCTTCGTGCACTTATCTTAGCACCTATTCAAGTGTCTCCTCCGCCTTGGCGCATTTTAGAAGGTGTGAAGAACTCGCCAGAGAGGCTTCTCAGGATCGTAAACCCGCTGATCTCATTTTATCTTCACATTCCTTCAATGTCCGTATGTCCCAATAATGTATCCCCAAATAGGGTCCACCCACTGAGACTTGACCCCATCGGCTGTCTACTATGCCGCAAGGTCACCCGGATAGCCTCCATGAGGTATTCGATGGGTGCCGATCCCCAATGTCTTCCCGCAAGGTCAGAGCGCTTGCCAAAGCCGCCGCAAGGGCGACGGCATTCTCCGCTCGGGAACATACTTGATCCTAACTGGAGCATAAATCAAGGAATAAGTCGTTTCTGGATTTTATGATATGATCATCTTCTCCTTCGCCCTCAGATGTGTCTTCTGACCGGTCTCGACTACCAATAATCATAATGATCTCACTGATCGAATTTTAACGTATCGAGCAAGATCGAGGGCCCGCTATTACGCTCTACTGCCTCGCTGCTGGAGGCGCCGAACCCAAACCTCTGATGCGCACTAATGTCTATATCCCCGCGAGGTCGGATTAAGCCCGCCCCGCTTCCTCACAGACTGGTGGCTCCATCCACAGTTTTCCATTACGTGAAGGTCGTCCTTGATCGGGCTGCCTCGATGTGTTCCACCCAGCGACCTATGATGAAACCCAATAGGATCCTCAGCCCCTTTACTACTGCTGGTCCAGATTTGATGTCGTAATTACTTCACCCATGGCCCAGCTCCTTGATCAACCTCCCGCAGACCTCCGGTCTAGCAACACCCGCCTCCATAGGCAGTATCCTACTAGACTCCCTATGGTGTGATCCAATGGCGACTAAGCTCAGCCCCATGGGTCACCGCAGCTAGTGACACCTTCCACTCGTACCCTGCACCTCCCCAGCCCAGACCGTGAGTAGATCTAAAAATGTGATCCCAGCCTTGGTCTCCTGACGAGCACCGCGCCTATTGAAAAATCACAACGCCAAACACAATGAGAGCCTCCTTCATCTAGCTCACTAGAATGGGTGGCGAGCCCAAGCATGTTTTTCAAGGTTACAACCGCTTCAGATTTCATCCTGATCAGCACTTTCAAAACCTGGAAGAAAGGCTGGTATCTGGCCACTGCCTGACACGAATCGACTTATCGCGATCCTCCCTCGTTAGACCAAGTTGTACTTCCTTTATCCCCGATGGCGATGGCATGTCAAGGCAATGCTTTATTTTATCCGGATTAGCTCTCACTCCCTATGGTTGATCATGGCTTCCAAAATTTTCCCGCCGACACGTCAAGGCGCATTCTCACGGATTCAAAATTTCATGCCAGAACCCCTCAGATCCGGACCGCCTGAGAGGTGAGCTGGCGTGGATACCAAACAGAGCTGTGATCTTACCAAGATGTCGCCTATGTATACCTCCATCGCTGTACCTCCAATCAAGTCAAACATCCGCCCACTCAACCTTCGTAGGTCGCTCGTGATTCTTGAGCCTAAATGTTTAACGAGGCCAGAGGTCCCTCTCGCGGCCGTGGACGGTATCGACGCTCTCCCGGCCGTTCGGTCCATGCTTATCCGTTATAACCCAGTAAAGGCGCTCCATGAAGCTGCAAGAAGCTCGTGGGTCGCTGTGGCATCATTTATAAGGTCGATCCGGTAGGGACAGGCCCTTCGGGCATGCCTTTCGGTCGATATCTGAAATCAATACAGAGTCCCATCGCTTATCTCGGCTGACGAAAGTATAATAACATTGGCCAAATCCACTGCATTCTACCTCCCGATCGCCCCACAGCTGAGGAGCTTCCGACTTCTTCTGATGGCCTTTTGCCTCTCCGTGCGAAATTTCCGCGCTTCGCTTGAACCCGCTTGAAAGACGGTCATGCTTTAGTTTGGCGAAATGATGATCATGGTCGATGCCACTCATGTCACCGTCTATGCGGCATGTCCCTCGTTTCCGTACCTTAAAAACTCGGGTGAGGAGGCCTTCGAGGTCTTTTGCTAATTTGGAGCCGATATAGGCAGGAGGTTCGGTCGCCATCCACGCCATCGGGTTCCAAATGATTCCGGTGCCTCCTGACCGCGCGCAACACTCATCACGGTATATCAAGTTCTCACCATGCTTACATTGTCGCATCGCTTTTGTTCTATAGAGGCGTAGCATTCTCGTGCCACTACCGATCTCTCGAACCGTCCTGCAACACCGCACTGGCTTCCTGGAATTTGATTACTGAGTGATATGCCGAGGGGATGGCTTTATCGCCGAGAGGGCCCGCCAAAGAACATGTTATAGCCACTGGCGCTCCACTATGAGAAACCTCACTGGCTGCTGTCGCCGTAAGGGGGCTCCCCAAAGTTAGCACCGCATTTTGATCATCCTAATGGTAACACCTTTCTCCCGAAAACCCACTCGAGACGGGTGCTGGGATGTGTCTCTAGCTTTCTCTCCAATTCCCCATTTGTCGAAAGCCGACGTGAAAATGATGTCACGAGCTCCTCATGTCTACTAGACCTGGCTGGACCGCTGTGTTTGCTACAACTGTACCTGGACATCAGCCAGCCTGGCCATGGTGCCGGGCACCCTCCAAGTCCGGGAGCCCTGAGAATGTGATGCAGGTCACTCCGCGGTATCTTTAGATATCGACTGTACCTCCCTACATGTGTCCGGCTGATCCATACGCGCAAGTGGGCTTTTCGAGCCGAACTTGATTCTCCTCCAAAGAATCCCAGTGAGATCACGTGGATTTCGTAATGGCCGATGTCAGCCCGTCGCCCACGAGGCTGGTAGCTGAGCCTGGGCCTGGTTCTGATTCCGACCCGTCTCGAGATCACCCCTGAGATATGAAACGTAGATATCCGCGCCTTCGTATCAAATACTCTGATTCCTCCTCAATTGAATACAAATTTATCCGTGCATGTCCATACCCCCCGTGGAACCTGTGACACTTGGTGGGTCATTGTCTCCCGGCAAATGGATCTCGACTTCTCCTCGCGCCGGCCATCTTAGGAACTCGCTCATTTCAGACCATGTGTAACTCATGATAATTAAGGGTCAAGAGCGGAAAGTGAAGGCCACATGAGAAGGCCAATGCCTCTGCCAGATTTGGCCCAGCGGTCCCACAAGGTTCCTTTGTCTTTGTGTGGATCGTCTCGTGACCGCCCTCGGATTTCCTCCTCCTGTCACCGGGAATTCGTCCCCATCGCTTCTCCTATTGCCTGCCTTAAGTAGCGAAGAGCTCTCTTCTTCGATAGGAGGGCCTCCTCTCGCTTATGTATTTTTCCGCTTTAGCGAATCTCATGTTAGCTTGAGGGTTCTTTGAGATAGAAAACATCAGTCTTTGACTCGCACTCTAACCCCGCAATGAAGGCCGTGATAAATGAACTTTCATTGGCACATCTATCTTCGTGGACTCCTATGATTAAACTTCAGACGTATGACTCAAACCTTTCCCGTGTTCCTCGTTTGATGGTTAACAGGAGCAGTAGCCTCTGGGCCCCTGTATGTCCCTAGCCCATGAAGTGGGAGATCTAACGCATTGATAACCTCTCACAACGAAGAGATCACAAGAGGGGATTCTGCCGCCGAACTGTGCCATAGCCGGCCTTTTGCGGCTAACGCCCGCACGGAGAACCTGATACCCATGCAACTCCATCCGATTCTTATAGGTATTGAGATGATTCCATCGGATCCTGCCGCCATCAATGCTTTAAATGAGGCATCCCGACTCACGGAGTGTAGCTCAAAGACCTCAGGGGTGAAAGGTGATTCAGCTTTGTCAGACTGGCGGTATCCATGGTCCCCGTCTCGCGCCTTAACTACTTCCTTTACGCGCCAAGCTCATTGGAGGTCCCAAACCCGGCTCCCATGTCCGCCCTCTTGTGGCCTGTGAGGGATGCTGTGGTCCCGCGGTCCCTGTGCCCCGCTCCTCCTCAGATCGCCCGATCCCTCTTCCCCACAGGAGCCGGGTCAGGCCCCGCCGGCCTCCACTTAATCCTCCTCCCCGGGCTTCAGATTCCTGGGATTACTTTATATCCGTGGTTGTCCTCAGGGAGGTCACTGTGTCCTTCCCGAATCCGCCGCCTTCCTGGGGTGTCAGATTTGTCCCGGGGTGAGTTGTCTCTATCTCCCCATCAAGCGCCGGTCGACGGTACGGAGGCTTCCACCTCGTCTCGCGGCCACCCGGATCGGGCTTCCTCCGCCCTTCAGGCCGGCCATTCGCATCTCCCCGAAGTGTCCGCATCCTCGTAGGATTAGTGTTGCTCCCGCCAGGTTCCGTGTCGATACTTATCAAGAATCGAAATCAGCAGATTTTTATGGCGTGAATCGGGCTGCTCCTACTGTGACGCGCCTGCAACCCGATGATGCCTTTTCAACCGGAATCATCGGAGCGTCGCGTCAGCGCCGAGCTAAGATACTGGTGGGCCAAAACCGATGGACGCGGACGCTTGGTCGGTAGAGGAATACCGCAATGCTAGTCCATCATCCGAGTGCCAGCCGCCCTCGCAAGAGAAACAAGATAAAGAGGGCTGCGAGGGCTTCGCCTGACCGCCCCGATGCCGCAAGTCGATTCCCGCCCGAGAGAAGGGAGAAAGAGCTCCTTTCTCGCTTAGCCTTTGGGCACTTTGTGCGCCGGGAGCGGCCTCTCTAGGCTTGTAATGGCCTCATCCAATTGACATGATTGTGTGGGTTCTTCCCTTTCGAGGATCTGAGCTTTCACGTAGTCATCCATAGATTTAGCAATCTGATTAGTCACTGGAGTTTATCTGAGTAATCCTCCTTCCTTATTGAGAGATATTCAACTAACTTATTTTTTGATGCCTTTCCTTTTATATAATAGGACTTGATAGGACGCCTCTACAAATATTCTATCATCCGCTATTTGTAGAGATGATAGCTCTGATCGCCTCGTACGGGCTCTCCTGCCCTTTCAATTCCAGTTCGACCTAACGGGCCTGAGTTTTGGTTTGGGTCGTTATGGAAGGATACTGACATGGCACGACCCACACCATTTTCAATATCGGCGAGTGGAAATGCTTGACTCATTTCTATATCCTTATCAATAGCAAAAATTACTGTGCATAGATAAATTTTATGCTTCTGCTGGTGGTTCAAACGACTCCTCGCTTTTGGCTTTTTCTCCTTTCTAAATTCCTGTAATAGCTTTTGTTTTGGTTTGTTTTGTAATTTCCCTACTCGAGCCGATATAAGCTTAGAGTCAAGGTCAGAATAATCAATCAAGTTGGCAATAAATTTTGGGAAGCTTTCAACCTTCATTTCCCGCTTCTTCTCCCTCGTTTCTATTTTCTTCCTTCTTTCTATTTTCCTGCATCCAAACACCCTCCGAGGATGACAACTCGAGGATGGCTTGGCCAAAATTCCTTCCTCCTTGGGAAGAGAAGGTTGCCGGGTGCAAGATCCAAAGGCCGCTGAAGCCCCCGCTTTTCACGCAAGTACGCATCGCGCTTTCTATGCTCCCTTTGAACTCTAGGTTTAAATCCCTGCATTCACCTCAATAACCTTTATTCGTAATCTTTTAGGTTTCAATGGATGCTTATTGGTTAGATCCACTTAGATTCATTAGCTTAAGTTACCTCTCATTAATCATTGTAAAGTGAGTCGTGAGAATTGCTCTCATCAAGGCAGACTAACATCACGCCAAGAAACACTCATCTTTCAAAAGGATAATTATTTCTGGGGTTAGGTTTTATACCTAAATGAAGATCCGGCTCGAGATGACTATATGTCATCCTCCCAACGCGAGGATATGGACCCTAGAACCTCTCAAAGTTGACCTTTAGAACTCAAACTAAGAGTCCCGATACCTTAAGGAGACTCTCTTTATATTTTATTTCCATTTTAAATTCAGTTTACCAACCATTACACTCGCTTTTATCAAAACCCTTAAATCCAAATTAAATTCAATTCATTTTAGCTTAATGTAAAGAAATCATCGTGCAAAGAAAACTCCATCCCCGTGTTCGACCCTTAGACCACTATATCAAAGAGTTTGCTACTTGCCAGGAGCTTTATGATATAAATTCTCATGATTCCGCATACCTACTCGTGGCACGACCAAATGGGCGTCGCTGGCCGGATGGTGCTCTAAGTGCAATGATGATCATAAATACTCGTGATTCTCATCATAAGTTCCGTGAATTTTCTTGTATATATATCTTTTAGTGTTTTCTTAAAGGTGTTTAATTTTTTTTTTTCATTTTATTTTGTTTTTAGCTTCAATTTACTCCTGGGTAGAGTTGTTGTTTTTGTTTAGTGTATGCCCTATTTGTCAAGCAGGAGAACACGTTTCAAAGGTAAGGGATTCCCTGAAGGAAGGCTGACAAATAATTTTCCCAAGGCACACGACAATCATGATCAAATGCACACACTTGGGAGAACAATATAGTGAATATTTGGTGGAAAGAAACCCTAGAGCATACATGTCAATGAGGGATTACAGGAACCTTCCATGGCAGCTGGGCAAAGAATCTCGTACAGAGAAATCCAAACCTCAGTAGTTCAAGTGAGGGAATCTAGGAGGACCAATGGATTAGTACACCCCTCCTACAAGTTACCCTTAACTTATGCACCTCCCTCCATCCACATGGCCTTCTTAAGTCTCACCAACCACCACAACTAATCTCCCCACCTTGAGCAGCAATTCTAGACCTTACCAACCCGGTGGGTGATGATAGTTAACAAAGAAATTCAATGCCAATTGAGTAAAAATCCATATCGGAGAACTCATTGACTAAAGATTAGATGGCCTTCAAAAGTGAAATGGATAAGAAAATCGAGAACTCAGATTTCATTTCAAGGCTCGCCAAAGAAGATGATCATAAAGAGGAAGGAAATCCAGAGAGAGAGTGCATCGACACTATTTCAAAGTGTTAGACCAAACCGCAGCAGCCTTCCTTCAGGAGGAATCTATGCAAGAACCGTAAAGTGCCCCAGGAACCTAGCGAAGCCAGGGGGAGGCAGAGGGAGAGCAGGGGAAGAAGGAGGAACCCCAAAAGCATGTCCTTCAACCACCCAGAACTGTAACCCACTCGCTAATGCTAAGACTCACCCACATGCCCCATTGCCAGCAGCTCCCTCCACTACTCATGTACATTTACAAGCACTGATATAGATACCCAACACCCAAACACTATCTCCATGTGCCAACCCTCTAAGTTTACTCAGGTCTATGCAAGTGGTGGCACCCAGGAACAAGGCTATTGTAAGCCAAAAGCCTCCTGGGCAATTACTGAAATAGTCAGAGCACAGCTCAAGACTGATGGCATGGGCCAGATGACACCACAAAGCTGTTCAGATTACACTGAATCCCTAAGTATGAGTTTCCTAAGCTCCGCTTAGTTCCAAAGGAACTTCCAAAAGGCCTATGAAATCTTGGTCTCTGGGAGCAAGGCAATGTACCTCCACTTTTAAACAGAAGTTTGACCTTTCCGGTGTTGGCTCTGCATTTTTATTTTACTTAATTGATTTCGTTACAATTTTCTCTTAGATTTTCTCTCCAATTTTAGTTGGGTATATTCGTTTTATTTATTTCTTTCACTTTTCTCGCAAATCTTCAATTTTTCAGCTAATTTTTATGTGCTATGAAATTTCAAGCCCTGATTTAAGCTAGGTAAATTCCTGTAAAGCAACAAATAGCAGGAGACAAAGAAGAAGAAAGAAGGTAGGTACCCCCGCAGAACATATTCGAAATTTTCTGCAATTATAGCGAAATGTCACAGAGTGGAATTTTCACAAGATAAATAAATTGGTACGATGTCCCTCGAAAAGACAAAACACTTATGAATGCTAGGTTCATTAAAAAAAATAAAATTTTATTTTATTTTTCATTTAAAAAATCGTTTCACAAAAAAAAAAAAAAAAAAGTTTATCCTCTGTAAAATTTCTTTTTTATTTTTGTTTTTATTATTTTATTATTATTATTATTATTATTATTTATTAATTATTTTATTTTGTATTTAAAAAATTTCTTTGTTTATGTGTATAGTGTACTAAGATACACCTTAAAATTTCGCTATGTGAAATTTTTTCGCATGGTAGCTAAATAAAATTTTCGCTTACCATCAACAAATAGCTTTGCTCTCCGATTTGGTTTAGCCTTATAATCTTTTCTATCCGAACTTCGCTTTGTGCCGCTTTTGCATCAGAGCCGAAAGCCAGAGATCAAACCAAAAATAGTCAAGAAAGAACACGCCTTTGAAAATTTTTATAAATGTGAAATTTTCAAAATGCTCCAATCGGGTCACTTTTCCTCTCTTTCTCTTATAACTCAGTTCCAACAAGCCCAAACTGAGCTTAATAAGTGCGTCGACGAAAAGCTTCTGCTAAGTCTCCTATCCAAAAAATGATCACATCCTCATCAGTGAGGTAACACTCCTTCCCTAACTTTCTAATCCGGTTCCCATTGCGATACCGTGAGACATTTTAATGTGTGAGTTAGCGGGAAGGAAGTGGCTTTTGCACTTATGTTTTTGTTACTATTTTGAGCAAGCCCATTTTGTAATGTTCAGTGGCTTGCTGGTTTTATTTTTTGTGAAGCTGTTATACTATACAACTGATTTTGTTCAAAAACTGCACCCATTTTTTTTGTGTTCTGCTTAACCTGTGGTTTGAAAAATTGAAACTTTGTCCAATTCTATTGATGTTATCGGGTTCCATGCCAATGAGGATGATCACTGAACTCTCTGCTTTAATCTCTTTTCTTCCACCTTTAGCTAATCCACACACCGTGCACACGTTTCTTCAATAACTAAAAACTCGCCTAGCCTCCTAAGCTTTGCAATAACCCATTCAGTTTCACGACTCACCTTTAATAAAGTTGGCTAGCGCCAATGCGCCTTCCAAAAAATGTTAAAAAGAAAAGAAAAGAAAAAAGAAAGAAAAAGAAGAAAATTGTGACGCTTGCCCCGAAACCCGAAAGCACCTGGCCCAGGGGTATATGGCGAAAGCCTTCAAAGCCTCGGTTCCTGGGGTTAGCCTGGTCGGGAGCCACCGTCTAGCTGGGCTCGCATACGCGGATAGTGGAGCCGAGCAAGCCGGGGAGGTGCTGGAGTCTCGAAACCATTCGAAGTCCGGGGTGAGTCCCAAAGAGCTAAAGGGTCGAAGATCCCCGCGACTTGGTGGCCCTAAGCCTCGACTGCTGGGGAGCCACCCAGATCCCGTTTACATGGACTTCGTGAGGTCGATTCTCATGATTGAACCCACCCTACAACACAAAAACAATTGTGGAATAAGAGGTGGGTCCTGATCTATCGGGGCTGGTTAGCGCATAGGTCGTGGGTAGTAGCCAGCTCGGGGAGGAATGAAGTGTTTTTATTGTTGAGAGCCGATCAAACAAACACTTTAGATGTCGTGTCTCCCGCCGTCATCGAGAAGGAAGCTCTTTGATAATTAATTTTGTATGGCATTCATTCTCTCAAGATAGTTCTTGTGATTACCTGACGGATGATTCTTACTAGTGTTGGTAGTAATACTCATTCACAACCTTGAAATATAAGTAATTTTTATGTAGTCATTATTTTGCTATCGCTTTGTATGCTCTTTCTTTCTTTTCTTTTTTCTTTCATCATAAGACTGAAGAATGTGTAGAGTCAGAGTGTGATTAGGTGCCTTCCAAAGTGCCGTTAAACCCCATTTATTATATATGTGTGTTTTGAGTACTTTTGTATACTAATCATTCTAGATTCCATCTCGATTTGTACATTAAGGTGCCTACTATTCAGATCAGGGACGTATTCTTGTGGTACCTTGTAGTTTTGCGAGCTTAATCAAGCCAAAATTGTTGAGTCGATCCAAACATGAAGAATTCGAGTTAAACTTAACATCGTAAATCAGAGACCAAGAGGAAAGAAGAGTACAATGCCAAAATAGAAGAAATAGCAGTCGGAGACAGAAGGTGAGTGGTGGTAATAACTGTGTACTGCAGCATAGCGAAATGCAATGATATGGCTTAAATTTTCAGATCATAGCGAAATACTTTAATTATGGATGAATCTCTCGCTATCATAGCGATCATATACAGCTTAAAAATTAATCGTGTATAGAGAAATTTTCGTTTCTATTTTTGCGGTTCAAACGAATTCAGCTTTGGTTTCTTCTCCTCTCACCCTTATAATGTAGCTTGCTTTGGCTCATTTTTGCACTCCCTTGCTCCGAGCCGTATATGTTTAGAGTCAAGGCTCTGTAACAATCAATCAAGTCGGCAGGCCAAATTTTTTGGGGGAAAGCTTTCAAATTCTTCCGTTTCCCCGCTTCTTCTATTTCATTTTCTTCCCTTTATTTTCTATTTTCTCTGGCAACCAAACATCCTCCGAGGATGACAACTTTTTCAGGAGTGATGGCTCGGGCTAAAACCCTTCCCTCCTCCCGTTTTTTCACGAGGTACAAAGACCGGCAAATTTATGTTTCCTTGAACTCTAGGTTTAAATCCCCAGATTCACCTTTGAACAGACCTTTATGTCGGGCAATTTTGTGTTTTAGTGGTCGTTACGCTGCATCCACCGAGATGATTCACAGTTGTTCCTATTAACGTCATATTTAGCAGTCACTAAATAAATGCCACTGGTTTGCACTACACCGCCGCCAAAGAACACCATTCTGAGCACAACTATTTTGGTTAGTTTATAGCTAATAATGGATCCTGGTCGTGGGAGGATTATTATACGCCAACCCCACCGCGAGGATATGGACCTAGAACCTCCCAAGACTTTAGAATCCAAACCCAAAGAGTCTACACTCACACTTCTTTACTATTTATTAACTGCTGCATCAACCATTACACCCTCAAGCTTTTATCAAAAACCCTGTAAAATCCAAATTAAATTCACCATTTTTTATACTTTAACAAAGAAATCATTTCTCAGAAGAAAACCCATCCGTAGCCCGACCCTAGACCACTATATCATAGCAGCTTTCATACGCAAGTAAGAGGAGTTTTGAGACATAAACTTGTTGATTCTATACCACTGTGGCACTAATCACCGAGTCATTCTATAGTGTTTAATTTATAATAATTACATGGTTTCATTTATAAGCAATTGTCTGGAAAATTTTCAATTGTTCTCAATCGACTGACTTGGTTGGGTAACTAGATCACTATTTTTCGGTTTTGTGTGTCAGTCTGATTTTGGCTTTAACTGGGGTCTGTGGACCTTTTGTGAGTCTCGGCCCAATGCCTGTGACTGTTGTAGGGCTATGTTTAGGTCTGAAATGGGGTTTAGTTCAGGTTAATGGTTCAATTCTTGACTTAAGAATCAGGATCTATGTCCTAGGTGATTAGTTACACCAATAATCTAAGGTTTTGTTAAGCCTGCTTCTGATGACTCAGAAGGCACAAGACCGTAGCATCAA
Source organism: Tetrastigma voinierianum (assembly GCA_016808115.1). NCBI lineage: Eukaryota > Viridiplantae > Streptophyta > Magnoliopsida > Vitales > Vitaceae > Tetrastigma > Tetrastigma voinierianum. The sequence continues at coordinate 57,510 of JAEQBH010007839.1, read as the reverse complement.
TGAGTGCGTTGAGATGCCATGTATGGTTTCTTCTCACTTTGGTTGATAATCAATTTGAGAGATTATTGTATGCTCAAAATGTGCGACTAACTTTCATCAAGAATGCTGCCAGAATCACACGCTGTTTTTTTTTTCTTTATGTTGAGTGTTCTAAGCATGTTAGATACCAATTAGGTGGGTGTGATCCAAGCTATATGTTTAGCCCAGAGACTCCGATCTCCGACCTATATGCCTCACATACCAATTCACTAGTAGACCGAGTCTCCGTGCCTGGGGAGGTGCACCTGATAATGATAATGCTCCCATAGGTAACTAACTCTTAATCTTAAATCTAGATTTAATGCATCGCTTTTCCATACTGAGTCATTGGGCTTTTACCCACTGTTTTCCTTTTATAAAATAACAAATAAAAAGTAATTAAGTAATCTAAAGAAAATCACTCGTGACTATTTCTCTAAAATTCAAAATCAACCCACATTTTTCTTTTTCATTTTAAAAGCTGAATGAAATGCCGACTGGTAGGGGGTCCACACCACAAAGATTCCGCTGAGCAAATACTGAGCTCTTGAAAATCGAGCCGCGAGGTTCCATGGGCTAATCTCGCCCGAGCCGAATGACTATGCGCTATATGGCCTTGTTCGATCGCTCGAGCTCTTGAAAACCGAGCTGATTAAGGCCCAGGCTAATATGCCTCGAGCTGAACTCGCCTGGCTAGCTTAGGCCTTAAACAGAATTATTTTTGAAAACCAGCCGAGGCTCCATGGGCTGAATCACTGAGCCAACTGAATCTCTTGTGGCTAGGTGGGCCTGGTCCGACACAGCTGAAAACTGTCACTGAGCTCCGTGGCTAATTCGCTCGAGTCAACCTGCTCTTGGGCTACCAGGCCCTTAGTTGAGTACTATTTGAAATCTAAGTTACCAGGCTCCGTAAGACTGTTCAGCTTAACTGCACCACACAGCCTGATGAGCATACAGAGCTCTTGAAACTCAGGTCATTATGTCTGTAAATAACTCACCCAGTCAGAACTGGCCCCCGGGTTGCCGTGCCCCACATGCTATTTCTTGAAAACGAGCCACCAGCCCACGCCAATCTGTCTGGAGCCAACTGACTGAGACCACCTGGCCTGAACAGCACTGGAGCTTCGAAACTGAGTCACTGATACTCATGTATGGAACTACCCATTTAACTGGGCTCCTGATCACCCGCCTTTAGCGCTTGAGCGTTGGTTTCAAACGAGTCACTGTGCTCCAGGGCTAATCTCGCTTCTGAGCCAACCTGCTATAAATATAATGTGAATTAATCAACAGCTTTAACTGGCACGAGGCTCCTGGGCTGACCTCAGCCTGACTCAACCGGCTTTCACAACAGGCCGCAGCTTGAGCGCTGAGTTTCTTCAAAACCGAGTCAGTTGATGTTCATGGGCCATTATGCCTTAGCTGAATGAATCTTGCCACTGGGGTCAATGAGCAACAGTTCTTAAATCATGCCATGAGTCGCAAGCACCACTGAAATAATCAAGCCTGGGCCACAAGGTCGGCTGCAGCAAACAGCTCTTTTCAAAACTGAGCCAAGCTGTGGGATGAATCACCAGGCCAATGACTTTGCGTTATATGGCCTTGTCTCGAGCGCTAAGTTCTTTAAATCGAGTCGAGGTTCATGGCTAAGGGCTTGCAGGGTTACAGGTCAATAGACTTCCTTTCCAAAAGATGCGCATCTTTTAATGTGCTTATGGAGAATGGAACCACGCATGAATTTTCTGAGCGTCAGCCTTATAACTGGTGCCTTCATACGATGGAGTTCATGCTTCAATTTCTCTTTGGCATAACTAGAACCATATGATGAAGGCCATGGTTTGGTCATCACGCGAGCCCTGAGAGCACCCAGCCGCGCCCAGTTCCATGGTCCTCTGCTATTTGGGATGTTTTCCTCTCAGCCCTCCTTTCAGATAGGCACTCTCTTGTAGTTTCAACCCCAGATCTGAGTCGCATAGGAATGCGCCGTAGAGGCAGATATTCAAGAATAATCTTTAGTACCTCTTCTTATTTTTTCTCCTTTTCTTTTTCTTCTCTTTTATCTTTCTTCTTTCTCTTTCTTCTCCTCCTTTCACTCTTTCCTCCCTGCTCTGTACTCCTCTTATCTTTCTCTTCTTCTTCCTTTCCTTCTCGTCACACTCCTCTTCTTTCTCTTTCCCTCTCCTTTCTCTTTCTTGAGATTTTTCTTTTTTCTTTGCAAATCTGCTGAAATGCTTCAGTTTCTAGATAAGATGTATCATTAGGGACAATCAATTGTATCTTCATTAGAATCAAGAGCAAAAAAATTTTTTTAAAGTATAACTTAGACTCAAGTGTGTAAATTTTCTAGGTGCTTTCTCAAATGAAGTCATTTGCTTTATTTGGTCGAGATACCTACTTTTATTCATATGATGTTAGACAAAGTAATCAACGAACACACAGATCAAGATTCAAAGTTGGATACTACTTATTAAAGATTTGATAATCCGAGGTCTATCGAAATAACGAGGTGCTCGCTCCAATAATGAGGTAGAATTTTTGTGACGCCCTAAATCCGGGGTGTCCGTTGACTACCCGTCAACCTGTGAAAAATATATACGTCTCATATCACGAGACACATACCTAAGTAAAAATGACCACTTGGGCCCCTACATCAATACTCATCAAACATATACCCAACTATATTCCAATAGTTCATGAGTTATAACATTTCTCATCAAAAATAACCAACCAACTATCTCACATGGTTCAAGAGTTATTTTATTACTCTTAATACAAATACATATTAAAATCTACAATTCTAATACATATTATCCAACAACATCAAAGCCACAACCCGACTTTCTTGAAAATCGCCTTACATGGTTTTATCTTCTTGAACGCTTCCCCATACCTAAAGAAATTCCATCGACAAGAAGATCATCGAAGGGAATCACCCTAAATGGGTTACTCTCCACCTGAGTGCATATGCAATGCTCCAAATTAAACACACACACTAAGTAAATGCGATTCTACTCTGAATGTCTACATGCCTATTCCCATGTCTCGAGTCTCACCGACCACTCACACTCGCCAAGCCATGTATGAGAAAATAATCATTTTCAAACAAAACTATTGTTTTTAAAATATACTACCGGGCTGTCGGTAAAAATATGGACTACTCCTCTGAGACGAATTGGTTGGTGTTTTCTCCAAACAAATAGTGGTCCTCATTCGAAATGATCCGTTGGCCCATCTCTCAACCCACTCTGAAAATCATCCTGCAAACCCTTCGCAACCATGTTCGCTTTTCGTAAAATTCATGTCATGCACTAACACCTATTCTCTAGGTTACCCAAAGCAGCATAAGGAAAATGCATTTATGCCATTTCCAAACCATTTATACAATATATCAAATATATCAATATGCAACATTCCTCAAATTTGCACTCACTTGCTCAGCCCAATAGTGATCAACCATCACCCAAATTTGTCACCCCAATCTCTACTGAGCACATCGCAATATCATCTCCAATGGTCTACATACACAATTATATTCCATATAATTATGTCCTTATGTTAACACATTAAAATCATGTATTAACCTATCTAAATCCTTTCGATCCACCAACTCAAGCCATTATCTAAATTTCTCAACTTATCAGACAAAAATTAGCTCGTAAATATTTATTCAAACACGAGCAATTCAATTTGAATCACTCATCCAAACACATTCTCTCACAAAAATATTTTGAGAACACTTTTCATAGGGTAATTATTCATGTCACTTTCTAACAGTTATTCATATGAACAAGAAACCTCTGGGTTAATTTTTCCCTCACTTCGCTAATCACCCCGACATAGGTTCCACTTTGCGAACCCGAAATCCACTACCATTTCCAATTTCATACAATACCAATACACAATTTATTTCATAAAATGATTAAAACAAAAAGCCCATGTGGGTTATTCACGACTGTCCAAAAATGGGCTCCAAAATTCTCCATGTACTCTAACACTCCGGTCCAAGTTTCGGATCGATCAAACGGTCGTTCAAGGCCTCAAACCAACCAAAACATTACAAAACACTTAAACAAAGGGTAACTTCAAGTAGGATAAACCCCTACCACGTAGTTTGCTCAAAACTCCAACTTTTGGTGTCCACGCTAGCTCTCGTCAAGCAGAGATCACCTCGCTTCTTCACCCCACTTAAACTCGGTCCAATTTTCGTAGATCTAAGAAAGAAGCGAAAAGAATAAAAAAATAAAAAATAAAAATATCTCTCCTCTCTCTTCCACGCTCTCTCTCTCCCTTTTTATTGATTTTTTTTCCATTTTATTCTTATTATAATATTATTATTATTATTATTATTATTATTATTATTATATATTATTATTGCTATCATTTTGATATTCATAGTTCATATTGTTTATCTGATTCGTTTTTTGTCTTGAATTTTTTTTTTTCAGTTCACTTTATTTTAAATGAACTTAGCCCAAGCCATCTCTTGACTTTCGAGATTTTTGTAAAAATCTCGTCCCTGAAGTCACTAGATTTTGCGACTTATTACCCAGAAAATCGTAAAATATTCCGATTGTCTCAGAATTTGACGAAACTTTTCTGGGTCACTAGATTTCGCGAGACGAATTTAACAGCGCAATCCGTTTTGTCATCCGAGATCTAGAGAATTTTCGGTTTTCAACTGAAATTATCGTTTTACCATTTTTCAAAAAATTGAATTTTTCTCGGGTTTTACATTCTCCCCCCTTAACAGAATTTCGTCCCCGAAATTCACGCACATACGCATCCAACCACGTCCATATGTAACCTCACATAACTCCAAGACCATGTCGGGTATGATAACCCGGCTAAGGTCACGACTACTGACAACCCGATGGCTGTCAACTCATCCATGTCAAGAAAGACATCGACACCCAATATGTCTACCACCCTAAGGTCCACTATGAGCAGACTTCAATCGAGATCCTCGACTCACGATCTCATTAATATTCCGAACAACTCTCACCCTACATCCTAGGGAAGAATTTCCCATCATCTCTTTAAAGGCCTCAACCTCTAAGCCCAAATTCTACCTCAGTCTAACTAGTGGTGCACATGCCAACCACTAATTGATTTAGTTATCATGAACTAACCCGTTCATCCTTTTTTCTCAATGGTGCTAATTTCCAACCACTAACACAATTCAATTTCTGAACTATCATGCTCGCCTTGTCTTTCCCCAACCCCTAAGGTTATAAGCCTAACCCTGTAGTTCAACATTTTCTCCTATGCTACTCACCAAACATATAAGCACACAATTCATAACAATCAACAAAGATTTCAATACCATTCACACATCAATCACCAAAGTGCACAAGGAATGTGTTCTAACCCGTGGCCCATCAAGTCCTTGTAATCGTGATACCTAACTTATCACACCTTCGCTTCCTAGGTATTTCTAAACCTAGCCTGATACTCAAAGCTTGTGAAGCCGGTATCGACTAAACTTATAACTACACCCATCGTTCCCAAGGTAATCGCTTACCTTAGCTCGATACTCCAATGCGGAAGTTGCACGACTACAATTTATAACTACACCCACCCTGAGCTCCTAAGGTATTCATATACCTAAGCTCGATACTGCTGTGACGCCTAAAACCAAATCCGCCACCACCCGCCAACCCGTGATTCGTGAATGTCGGGCAACCCGACACGACTCACAAAAATCGGGTAGAGTCTCCCTTGTACGGGGAGCTCTACCCAAGAATCACCTGTCCCAATCATCAACATCATCAGAGATAATATGAGTAAAAATGGCCACTTGGGCCCATAAAACAATACTCATAAATGAATACCAACTATATACAATAGTTTCGAGAGTTAAGAAATTACTCTTATACAACATATAATAAAATGTATATGATTCTAATACATGCATACAACTAACTACCAAAGCCATAACCCTACTGAAATCGGCCTACATAGAACTATCTTCAACGCCTCGCACTAAAAGAAATTCCCTCGACAGTGGTGAGTTATCGCCCCGTTAGGCCGAATCAACCTAAACAAGTTACTTCCACCTAAGTGCAGGCAATGCTCCAAATAAACACACACTCAAGTAAATGCGTGATTCTACTTGAATGTCTACATGCCCATTCCCATGCGTCTCGAGTCCTCACCGACTCACTTTCACACTTGCCTAAGCCATGTGTATGGGAAAATAATCATTTTCAAAACAAAACTTGTCGTTTCAAAAGATACTATCAAGGTCAAGAAAAATAGGAGACTACTCCTCCGAGACTAATCTGGCTGGTGAGCTTTCGAAACGCTGTCCTCATCCCAGATCCGTCGCCATCTCCCAACCTAATTTCTCCTGAAAATCATCCTCGAAATTCCTCTTCGCAACCATGTTCGCTTTTGTAAAATTCATGTCATGCACTAACACCTAATCTCTAGGTTACCCAAAGGCATATGAAAATGCATTATGCCATTTCAAAACCATTTATACAATATATCAAATATATCAATATGCAACATTCTCAAATTCAAATTACACAAGTCATTCAATAGTGATCAACCATCACCCAAATTTGCTCACTTGAGCAAATCGCAATATCATCTCCAATGGCCTACACACACAATTATATTCCATATAATTATGTCCTTATGTTAACACATTAAAATCATGTATTAACCTACTAATCCTTGATCCCACCAACCCGGCTTCATTCTCTAATTTCTAACCATTGCACAAAAATTCATTCGTGTGGGCTACTAACTGAACACGAAAGAATCCAATCCTCAATCACTCATCCAAACACATTCTCTCACAAAAATATTTAGAGAACACTTTTCATGAGGGCAATTTCATTCATATTTGGTCACTTATTCACATGTCACTATTCACACCATTCACGTGGAACAAAGAAACCTCAAACGTTTCACTAAATAATCAATTCGACACCTGCTCCACTTCAGAACCCGAAATCCACGGTACATATTTCTGGTCTCATATACACACCAACACAATTTATTTCATAAATTATGAAACAAACACCCCAAACAGCCCATATATAGTCACGGACTGTCCAAATGAGCTCCAAAAATTCTCCAAAAATTCCAACAATTCTGTCCCAAGTTTTGGGACCGATCAAACGGCCGTTCAAGGCCTCAAACCAACCGAAACATTACAAAACACTTAAACAAAGGTAACTTCTGGGCAGGATAAAACCCCTACCTCACGCAGTTTGCCTAAACTCCAACTTTGATGTCCACGCCGTAGTGCTCCTGCCGCTAGGACTAACTTTGCCTTCACCCACTAAAACCCGTGGTCCAATTTTTGTAGATCTAAGAAAGAAGTGAAAAGAAGAAAAAAATAAAAAATAAAAATATCTCTCCTTTCTCCTCCACGCTCTCTCTCTCCCTTTTTATTGATTTTTTTTCTATTTTATTCTTATTATAATATTATTATTATTATTATATTATTATTATTATATTATTATTATTATTATTATTATTATCATTTTGATATTCATAGTTCATATTGCTTTATTCGGGTCTGTTTTTGTCCCGAAAAAATTTATTTTTTTTCAGTTCACTTTATTTTAAATGAACTTAGCCCAAGCCATCTCCTGACTTTCGAGATTTTTGTAAAAATCTCGTCCCTGAAGTCACTAGATTTTGCGACTTATCACCCAGAAAATCGTAAAATATTCCGATTGTCTCATAATTCAACGAAACTTTTCTGGGTCACTAGATTTTGCTAGACGAATTTAATGGCAAGAACTGCTTTCACATCCGAGCTTATAGAGAATTTTCGCTTTCTAACCGAAATTATCGTTTTACCTTTCGTAAAAAATCAATTTTTCTGATTTTACAATTTTTCCTTTCACCGTCCGAGTTCGTAGTTACCGTGTCCGACCACGCGAGACACCGATATGCGGGCCTTCCCAGCCTTGGTCCTAGATTTCATGTGTAGATCTTTCCTCGTAGGCGTGTTTTTTAAAACCAGGTCGCCAGCTTATAACTCCCGGGCTCGACCTGGCCGCAGTATCTCGCCGTCTTGGTAGCCTCTATACGCTTTCAAGACCCGATCACGCCTTTTCATCTAGAGGTCTAGGTTTAGGCGTAAGAGCCTTCGTTATGTTCCACACTTGTCAATCCAACTTTGGGGATTTTAACTGATCTCATTGTGGGCCACGCTTCTGCCAAAGGCTGTGAGCGGGTTTGTGGCTCTGAGCGCCACTGGCATGTAGCCCCAGATGCCCATAACACCTCGGGGAGGTATTCTACCCATTTTCCTTTTAGACCTTCCAACTTTGTCTTCAATGCCGCTTTAAGGGTTTTGATGGTGACTTCTGCTTGTCCATTAGATCGTGGATGAGTCAGATCTAGCAGTAGTTCCCGATCCCGAGCCTCCGACACGTAAATCCTTGAACTTTAGATTATTTAAATTGCTTCCTACTGGTTACACACCGTGGCTCTTAGTAGATTTAACTTCCGTATATTATGGCACGCCAAAGAAGTTACGACCTTTTGTTTGTGATAGTAGCTATGGCTCAAGCTTCGCCATTTGGTGAAACAATCCATCACACATTATAAATTTGTATCGCCTTTCCAATGGGCAGAGGTCCCAATATGCGCCCCCACTGCTGAAAAGGCCAGCTTGTAATCGACGTCAAGGGGCTTGACGGGAGGAGAGAGATTTTGGCTTGCCCTACAAACTCTTGCATTTCCCGACTAGTCTCAAGTGCCTCTAAGCATTGTGGGCCACAAGCATTCCCGCCTTAAGATAAGACTTTTCCCACCAATGCCCGAGCTTCGATGTGATTTCCACATACACCTTCATGCACTTCCCTCAACACGTAGTCAGCGTCTTCCTTTGCAATGCACTTGAGGATGGGTGTCAAAAACCTCGCTTATAGAGGGCTCCCCGATGAATAGTGAACCTAGTAGACCTCGACCTAAGCTTAGATGCCTCCTTCGGGTCGTTTGGCAGGAGTCCTTCTATTAAGTAGTCCCAAATGGGGTCCATATAGCTTGGCTCGGACATGACCAGGGAGACCTCTTCAGCCATTTGAGATCATGAGGGCTCAAAGAAGGTTCACAAAGGCCGCCGTTGAGGTCTTCGGGAGGTCATGCGCTTTGCTAAGGCATCCGTCGCGACTCTACTTTTCAGAGCGTGTCTTACCTAAACTCTGTACGAACTTGGCAATTCTCGAACCTTTTGAGGTATAGGATCATTTTTTTCTCTCCTCCGTTCAGAGTCTTCTATCCGCTTACTACTTAGCCTGGAAACGCTGCATACCTCAAATCGATCAACTTCATTGAACGTGGGCGTTAACAAACATGACGGAAGCTCTATACTCCTGGGCCTTGTTGGAGGCTCGGAACCCAAATCTTAGGGCATATTCGATATCTATTCCTTCTGGAGAGGTCAAAATTAGACTGGCTCCACTCCCTTGAGCATCAAGGCCTCGTTTACCGACAAATCTCCAAATGGGGAGGCTCAAGCCGCCAAGCTCACGAGGCACCCCATGACGGTCTCTGGCCAAGATCTCGCCTTTGCCAGTTGTTTTTGGTTTGTATATGATGTTGAACTCGCCAAATTTCTATGTAATCACTTCACGGGGCCTCTCCCTTTGAGGTCTCGGTTTGTGTAGACCTACTCATTGGGCATTATGTCGATTTCAATGGTACGAATAAGTATATGAGTTTTCTACCGTGGGTTACCAATGCCGTGATTAATTTCATCTTTGGATACCTTTCCTCTGGCCCTCGTAGAGTTTGACTGTTAAATAGTAGACCGGGTGCTACACTCGGGCTCCTGCCTCATCAAGATGGCACCGTCGAGAAATCAAACAGCCTGTGCATGCAGTAAGGATCTCTCCTCAAAAGGGACTTACCAAACGGAGGAGCTCAGATAAGTTTTTAACGATGCGAATGCCATGCTGTGCGTCCCATTGAAGGTCTTTTTCGTAACCCGAAGAAGGGCTGACACTTATCCGCTCGGCCAAACGCTTTAGCCTACCTATCCTTCCACTTAGGCATCGACTCTTTTATGCTCGATGGCAACCCAGATGCCTGGTTACAGCTTTTATCTTGTCTGGTTTAGTTCTCATTCCTCGGTTGTTAACTATAAACCCAAGAATTTTTCTACGAGACTCCGAAAGCGCATTTACCGATTCAACTCATGATGTACTCTTTCAGATTTGAATGCCTGCCAGATTTGAAAGTATATGAAGCTCAACCGTAGTTGATTTTACCAACATGCCGTCTATATATACCTCCATAGATGTCCCTATTTTCTTTTGGAACATCTTGTTCACCAACCTCTAGTAGGTAACTCCTGCGTTTTTTAGCCCAAAGGGCATTACTCGATAGCAATAGGTCCTTGCCCGTGACGACGAGGTCTTTTCGGTCGTTAGACCATGCTAATTCCTGTCAGAAATGAAGAAAGCATCCATGAAGCTGAGGAGTTCATGGTCGGCTGTGGCATCTACTATGAGGTCGATTCGAGGTAGGGGGAAACTATCTTTAGGGCATGCTCGGTTTACGTCAGTGAAATCGATTCAGAGTCACCATTTGCCGTTTTCTTTTTTGACGAGTACAACGTCGGGCTGGTCTCATCTGCATTCCACTTCTCCGATCGCATTCGCTCAGAGAGCTTCCACGACCTCCCACAATCACTTTTGTCTTTTGGGGCTTAACTTCTCTTTGCTTGACTGGGTTTGAAGGATGGATTCGTGAAGCTTAGCCTTCTGTGAGTGATTATTGCGGGGTCAATCCCCCCCATGTCCTCCTGCTTCCACGTGAAAACATCCTTGTTTTGTTTCAAGAAGTGGATAAGGAGGCTTTTGAGGTCTCCCGTTGGCTTGGAACCGACGTAGGCAAGGTGTTTAGGTTGATCGTCCACCTATATAGGCTCCAGCTCTTTCGAGGGCTCAGGTCGGGTGTTTACCTTGTCTCACATGTCGAGCTCGTCCACGTATATGCTGTCGATCACTTTTTGCTTTACTGACACCGAGTAACACTCCCCCGCCACGCTACGTCTCCTCGAACTATTCTGCCCGCCGGTGGTGAGGGAAACTTGATCACCATGATAAGCGGAAGTGATGGCCTTTATACTGGAGAGAGGGTCTGCCTAATAACACTATGCTTCAGTGGGGCATCTACTATGAGAAATCTCATCGTTGTTTGCTGTCGCACGGTTCCCAAAGTGAGCACTAACTGTATTGACCCCAACGATAGCACTCTTTCTCCAGAGAATCCTCGCAGGTGGGTGCTGACTAGTTCCAGCTTCTCCCTTCCGATGCTTAGCTTGTCAAAAGCCGATGCGAAGATGATGTCAACTGAGCTCCCATTGTCGACAAGGACCTGGTGGATTGTTTTGTTAGCAACAACTGCCCTTATCACCAAAGGGTCGCCGTGACGGGTGCTGACACCCTCAATGTCCTAATCCGGCTATGGCGGTTCAGCCGAGGAGCTTGGACACTTCTTGCACCTCCATCACCTCTCCTGACCTGATGCTATGCAAATGAGCCTTCCTGGCTGAGCTGGACTCCCCACCGCCTACAAATCCTCCTTAGATCACATGGATCTGTGGGTCAGCGTGTTGAAGCTGGGGTTGGTCACCCTAATCCCGACCTTCAGAGGCTATGTGTGCGGCGGAGATACCCCGCTTGAATGTGTATTCTATTTCCCTTCCCGAGCTATATGCAATCGTTATTCGATGCCCGCGGGTCCTTATGGGAACTCATACATTCGGTGTTATCTCTTTTGCCGGTCCGTCTCGATCCGAGAGGCCATCTAGGAATTTTTCATGATGTACTGCGCAAGAATCCAGATATCATGGTCAGCTGGGTGAACTCCGCGAGGCGACATCGCACAGATTCGGCCGAGTAGTCCCAGCGCTCTCCTCGAATCTTCCTCGCCTTCTGGGATCATTCTCTGCTCCTCCGGGACTCCCCTGCCTTTGTCTCTTAGGGCCACCCGCGCTTGTCGCCCCGCTCCTTGTGGGCTAGCAGCCTCTCGATATGAGGGCTTCTTCACGCATCGCACATGAGCGAGCACCTCAAATTAGTGCTTGGGTTCGAGATTCTTCTGATGGAAACATCGTCTTTTCGACTGCTCTCCTAACCGCGATGAATGCGGTGATAACGGAATCCTCTGTCCATCTACCTTTAATATCGCGTTGAACCTCCGACATATGATCTCGTGCTTTCCTGCGAGTTCCCGGCTTTATGGTCACAGGATAACTCCTAGCTCGTATGTTCGACCGCTAGCGTGAGACGTAAGGATGAGAGTTCTCTAAATGAAGATCCACGACGCGGGAGCCTATTAAACCAAGCCAATGTCGGGCCTTTTAGTGTGATAGTGTATGGCTCAGACCGCATTGGTTCTGATATCCATGCGCCTCCATCCGGTTCTTGTAGGTATTAAGATGGTCGACGATCCTTCGCTCCATCAAAGATACTATTCTGAGGCATCCCGAACTTGTCAGCGAAATGTAGCACCTCGCTGAAACTGGTGACTCGCTTGAGCAAACAAGGTGTCCTCGTCATGCTCTATCTCGATCCGACCCTTATGGCGGATCCAAACCGAGTCCGGGTGTGAGACTATATAATACTGATCATTGACTGTCGTTTCTTCTTATTTAATCATATTCTAGAAGTTATACAAAATTTTTTTGTAATAACAAAATCATTTTTATATATAAAATAAATCACTTCACTGAGTGGTGTCCTCAACATCTATATATGTATCGAGTCCCATTTACTTATACATGTACATTTTTTTTCAATACAAAACATCGAGATCTAGAAGAAAGTGGTGAGAGCACCTATCTCCGAGTCGGTTTCATCATTGGATGTGATGTCCCATTGCCTATCCTTGTCTTCAGCTTCAGACCTACACCGATTGAACACCCATGCTGTTTTTTGTGCTTAGTGGGGAACATAATGACAACCACCACGTGACCATCTCTGCTTATACATATGCATTTCATATATCTATACATATTCATATAACTTTTGGTTACTTATCATCTTTACATTCCTATTACATATCAATATTTTCCGTTACATGTTTTATGTCTTTGTCACATCTCCTATCTATACCTCATCAGATTCCTCGTGTTTGTCATCTTCTACTCTATCGCTATCGTTTTATCTCTCTCACAGATTTCTATCATGTGTTCCTAGTATGTCTCCATCTCACATTTAGGTATGTCTATCATATATCTATATCGTATATGGACTCCTTCTCATGGTTTAGACTATACTTCATTTGTTATGTCTCTATTTCCAGGCAATCATATATCATGCACTGCTTTCATGTATTATATTATAATTTGCTTTTCCCGTTATACTTTTCTATACATTTTCTTTTCTGCAAAATCAATTGTTCAGATAATTTTCGTGGCCAATGATACTTTGCTTCTTTGATTTGTAATCAGATGATTATCGCGCATACACTAGTGCTATGCTTCTCATAATCTATCATATATTTCTTCATTTCATTTGTTTTATATTTCATGCCTCGCATAAACCTTTAGTTATTACAATCAATCCTGAAAATCGGTTGCAATCAGATACCCTCGAAGGTATCATCACCGCATAAACAAAGTTGACTCATGCCCGTGTAATATACCCGAATAGTGCACTCATCACCGCACGCGACAGTGACGTTGTTCGCAATATGATGCCTAGCTGCATCACCGCACGCACAGCTGACCATCCACGAGGGCCTGAGGCGCTGTGGGTGACCCTTTCGCGCCACCCTGATCCATAAACGGATCATGGTCACTAATTCAAACTAGGGCCTCGATATCCGCTTTCTTTTATGCCGCAGCAACCGTATCTTCCCCTATAGGCATGCCTATCATCCCTCTACCTGTGCTCTTGCTGCATAATCAATGCTATTACATTTTCGTACATATTTTTTCATAAGCATTGATTAACTATTGTTATCATGATTTGCTTATGGCTTGCCATACCATCATTACTTTAGTTTGTACTGTTTCACAGTTTCTCCCAGAGCTTCATATTACGGTCACACATATTTCTATATAATACATATATATCATTTCGTATATGCCTATTCTATATCACATTTCGTTTCCATGGTTTAGGCTACTCATATTCCATCTTCATTCTTTGTATTCATATCATTCTTATCATATATTAGCATATAGCACGTACAACCTATCATCGCATGCATTTACTCATTCTTATATTCATATATGCTTATCATTCGTGTACATGTATTCATTGCTTGTAACATCTTATATCTTTGTTTATATCTTCATATATACTTTATTAGTCTATCTTATCTTATGACATATACTCATACATTTCTTCTTATACTTTGTATACATTTAGGTTAACAAACTGTTTTACTTCCATAGGAGTGCGTAACCTAGACTTCTTCTTAAATACCCTTTAGGTACCCTCTCTTCATGTCCAAACTATTTATCTTTTATCATTTCTTATTCAGATACACACGTATAAACATTCGCTGCTCGGGACCCAGATAAAGAGAATGAATCGAGACTCTGTGACAATTATATGTTCAAGGTACAAGTGACGCAGACAGTAATGTAGATCGTGCCTCGCCCACTTGCCAGAAGTGTAGAACATTCAGCAGGAGGTAAGACGATCATGTATACGCAAGCCAAAGCACTAATCGATATGTACGTGCCTGCCCACGTGATAGAAGGCCAGAAAATTGTAGCAGAAGTGTGTGCACCATCATTCAATATCCTATTCTTTGTGCATCATACAATTATACGTGTTATCTGAACTTATCATTTTATTCTTTTCTTTCTATATCTTTACATATCAAATTCATTTATGTTGCTATTTCTTGTTCATATCATCTCTTTCTTATCATTTATTCCAATCTGACTTACCCATATCAAAGCTACTTTATGTTATTATTTCGCTCATATCTGCTTACTGGGTTTTTCCCTATTTCTGGACTTAATATGAGTTCCACTCTTATCATACTAGGTATGGCTGTATTCTTGACTCAATAGGCTTTCCATAGAGTCCAAGAACACCTGAATCGGAGTTCGGATGACAGAGTTATGACCTTCCGAAGTTGGAGGTCGCGCGAGTCAACCTCTGACGAGTTGACCTCGAATCGACGAGCTGAGATGACTCAGAACTTGGTCAATCACCCGTCTGACATCTACTAGCCTCCTCAGGCATATGAATGTATTCTTGACTCAATGGGATTTCCATAGAGTTCAAGAACACCTGAATCGGAGTTCAAACGGCTGAGATATGACCTTCTCGCTGAGGTCGCGCGAATAACTCACGAGTTGACCTCAACTGATGAGCTGAGGGCGACCTCGGTAAATCCTGTGGTCTATCACCTTGGTCTAACATATAATAGCCTCATACAGCATATGAATGTATTCGACTAATGGTCGAGATAGAGTCCAAGAACACCCGAATCGGAGTTCAAACGAAGGAGATGACCTTCCGGTTGAGGTCATGCGTAGTCAACCTTGGACGAGTTGAACCGGGCGACGAGCTTCGAATCGGCGACGAGCCCAGCCTCTACACGACGAGCCGATCTCGCCCTCGACGAGTTGCTCTGCGTGACGAGTTGAGCTCACAGTGACGAGCTGGAGCTCTACATGGCCGTTGAGCTCTACATGACGAGCTGAGCTCGCATGACTAGTTGAGCTTCCTAGCAGGACGCAGTTGAGTCCTATGGCCACTGAGTCGAGCCTCATGACTAGCTTCGAGTTTCCGCAGACGGTGCCCGCCACCCCTGCTGACGACACTTCATGGGCCGACAACTCCCATTTGACTGCTCGAGTAAAAAGACTATAACTTGTCTACAAGGGTCCGAATTGAGAAATTAGTGCTTCCAACATCAAGTTCATTGATGTGGTTACAATTTACTAGAAGGACTCATCAATTACCTGTGGCTTTCTACTCAAAAACCTGCTTCTAAGATCCGCTACTGTATCTACTTGAAATTGGGAATTTCGGTTTCAACTTGCAACTAGACCCTCAAGTACACATATCTAGGAGCCTTAGAGCTCTTTCTCACCAACCTACACCTAAATGAGTTTAGAGTTCCCAAACCCAAACCATACACAAGATAGAGGGTTCTGTATCATGCATTCCTAAACTTTTAGTTCAAAACTAGATTTCCATACTCCCATAGTTTTTAGAGACAAACTATACTCATAGTTCTATACAAACCTAAGACATATGTTATTCATACAATTATTCATAGTCCCATGCCACCAAACCATATTTCCATACTTTTCTATACAAAAACTACAGTTCCATACCTGTGGATCTTTCTTTCCTTTTCTTCTTTCTTTCTTTTTCTTTTCCTTTCTTCTTCTTCTTCCGTTTTTTGCTTCCTCTTCTCTAAGACCAAAATGAGATATTTTTTTGGTCTTCTCCCTTATTTGATCTTTGGTCCTCTTTTTATTTCACTTTCCAAGGAGGAAACTCTCCCTCTTTTCCTTCAAGCCACTTGTCTCTTCCATAACTTTCTTCCTTATTTTATTCTAATATCTTTCTTTTATTACTCTTGGTCCTCCTTTTCTTCATTTTTATTCTCTATTCAATTTATCAAAATCCTACTTTGACATACATGAACTTATTAAATTATGACCCTGGTCAGAATTGCAATTTATTAATTTTTACCCATAACCCTGTATTAATTCCAAATTCGCTTATTTTTTATTTACTCAGTCTTGTTTCGATAAATATACTATTACTTTTATTATACCCTAAACATGTTCGAAAACTGCTAGGGTATAATTCAGGGTGTTACATGTCCATTGAGTCTGAAGCTCGACCCTTTACAACTTCCTTCATGTGGCTGAGCCCGTTGATGCCCCTAACCCAGTATGCTTCTCCATGCTCGCTCCCATTCCTGCTTAGAAGGTCACCATCGCGACGTCTCGCCTCCCAAGTATTGCTTCGTTATGCTCTTTCTCTCGGGGCTGTGTGAGGCCTCGTGCCCCGTCCCATCGATTCTCGTCTATTTCGCCTCTCTGTGAGGGTCGAGGTGTGGCTGCCTCCCATAGTGTGTTACGGCCTTCAGCCCTGCCATACTCCCCGCGGCAAGCATCCGCCTAGTGAGTTGCTCTACTTCCCTTATCAAGCTGCTAGTTGGTGACTCCGAGTGCCCCAATCTCGCTTTGTGTTATCGTATAGTTTGCAACGCTACCGCAGGAGGTCGCTCATTTGAGCTGCCTTGCCAAGTCTTAGATTCTGTGGGATCATGCACTCCCGCCAGATTCTCGAGTTGATACCATCACTATCGAGATATCATCTTTATTTGCAAGGACTGTCATTCCCAGGATCGACGCCAACCGATGATGCTTTTTTAACCTGAATCGGGCTGGAGCATGCTGGAATCAGCTGGCCTGTCATTGAGTCTATGGACCTCCTCGCAAAAACAAGAAACAAAAAGGAATCAGCGGGGCTCGCCTGTTGTCGCTCTGATTCCTAAGTCAGTTCTTTCCTGTGGGAGAGAATATCAACCCGCCGGAATGAGGTATTAGTGCACAAGTCTCCGCTCTACCTTCACCGATGGTGGCCTTGGTATTTATAGTAGATGCTTTTCCAATCGATGGTGATATGATTCTCTCTTATCGACGGGGATCTCTTTCCTATCGGTCGATTAATATGGATAATCAGAGAGCAGTTATTGAAAATTATCCTACTTCCCTTGTTGGTGATTTGATTTGGATTTACGTGATATGGCTCTCAGTCGCTCGCAGCATCGGCTCCTTAGGGTGGATGAACTGGGCTCCATTTCGACTCAGGCTGGGGGAGCCCGCATTTTACCGGGGCCTGCCACCTCCCCCCCTCCTTTAAGCCCGTCTCTAGGCTCCTTCCGGGGGGAGTGGGCTCCACGCACCTATTTTTTAAACCCGATCACCGGTAGCATAGTTTTCTTGATTTTCCCAAGATCCTTATATGGCTTTTTCCACGGCGAGTTTTCCTCGGTTTGATCGCCACAATTATGCTGCAACAATGGAGATGGTGATGGAGAGGTATGGAAAGAGGTTAGAAGCTTCATGGCCATGGATGAAGAAATTCAAACCCTTAAGGAGCTAGCTAGCTGGGTAGGAAAGATAGTCGAGTGGTGAAGAAATACTGATAAGGGATGGGGTTTTTAAACTAGTGAAACATTGAAGATGATAGTTTTGTTTTTCTAGGTAGCTTCAATTCATTACTTAAAACTTAATATCTGGGCCATGAGAAGAAGCAAATTGATTGGGAAGAGAGAAAATAGGAAGGAATAGGAGTTTCTTATCCACGCTTTTAATTTTTTAAGTCAAGAGAAGGGACCTGTTTTCAATTAACTTGAATTCGGTTCATGAGATCTCACTAGATGAGAGAAAAACATGTTACATTTTACGATAATTTACATCAAAATTACCACGCTAAAGTTTTGTGCAAGAAATTATGCCTATGTTGAATATGAGTTACATATTTCCTTGTTTTAAATGTTCATGATGCATCATCATAAAGCCAGGCAAGCATCAAAGAGATGTACCCCAAGAGCTCAATCAATTTTTCTTTTATCTGTATGTGGCTCATATTTATGGAAATAGGTGTAAGGAGAAAGTGGCAATGCGGAGTTAAGTGATAGGGCGAGTCCCTCCATGGCAGAGGTGGGGTCATGTGGGCACTATAGGGTATAGAGATATTTTTTTAATTTTGTCATACCCGTAATTATTATAAATACCCTTCTCTATAACTTTATGTAGTGATTGCAAAAGTTTTAATCGACGATTTCATGGATATAGGCACATAGTCGAACCATGTAAATATGTGTGTTTTTCTCATTTTTCTCTCCAATTTTATAACTATTTTGTTGTTTGCTTTTCTCTCTAATCTTATCACTATTTTGTTGCACGAATCACAGCATCTCTTTGTTTCATGGATGTTTTAGAGTGGATTCAATTCTCACAATTCAAACCCATTCAAGTATATTCAACCAAATTAAGAGGCCATGCCCATGACTTCCCACAGCTCTTGGGTTGTTCTTCTCTCTACCCTCAATGGTGGAGAATAAGAGTTTAGCATCACCGACATCTTGAGAAATGTAAGGTGTGAGTGTTTAGTTAGGTTGGCAATTCAGGGCAAAAAATCTTAATTGTTCCTTAGTCTTGGTTCTCTAAATCTTTCATGGACTACTTGTCATTTGAATCTCAAGCTAGAGTTGAAGAATTCTAAGAGACAAAGATGTTTTGATGGATGTTGATGATCCTATTAGACCCAATTTTGTTTTACATTTGTTTGGTATGATATCTTTTTAAAAAGAAGAGAGGAAATATTTACGGCACATTCCAATTCTTTTGTGAAACAAAGAATGAATCTATATCTCAGCTGACACTTTGGTGAACATTCCAATTTTTGAAATTGTGGTATCCTTTCAGTTTAAATTTAATTTTTTACTAATTGTATATTATTGATTTAAAAAATAATTTAAAATGTATTTTAAGGAGATAGCTTTGAGGTGATAAAAACTAGTGTAAATTTGAAAATACTTTTCTCCCTACCCTTTTTAAGAATTTCTTTTAAAAGTTACCATAAAAGATTAAAAAGCTTCAGTTTTCTCATACTTTTACCTCATTCATTCAGAGGAGAATTTTCAATATACCCTATGTGTGGGAGCCTAAGAATTCCTTCGAACCATTGACTGTGCAGAACGAGATTTTGACCGTTTATTTAAATTTGTTTCATTAAATTTTTTTCTTATATACTTTTACACGTGTGAATATTTTATTTGAAATATATTGCGATATGATAATATTATTTCCACCCTTTTGCTGATTATAACACAAAAATCTCTTTCATTTTCATTCTCAGTATCCAAAGAAAATCCCTAAAAATAGATTTAATTATATTTGATTTTCATTTTGTCCAAATGTATACTTACCGGTATTTGTAATTAGATTTTGGAGAATGAAATGTACCAAAGATCATGTTTCACATTTCAAACAAAAATATAGCGGCGCTTCCTTCATGCTTAGAAAAGTGTCACGATAATTTACTGTGGTCAAATATTGACGATTATATATTATGATGCTTCCCTAAATGCAAATAAAAAATGTTTATCAAGAATAACTAGTGATAAAGCATGACTGCACATCCACTGTGCTAACACTGTGTGCTTTTTGGGTGGTGAATGCCTTTAAACTAAATGCTTGACTATTTGACTTTATCGCTTCGCTGCTCGCTCCATCAATCCATTTCAAATCAAGGGTTTTTGCTTGTTAGATCAGTGAGAAATGTAGTGAATTGGATTTATCCATTGTTGATGTAACAAATTCAATTGAAAAGAACATTCCGGAATGCAATGTTAGTTAGAAAATAGCTCAGTTAGGAAGTACATATTATATATAATGGTCTTGTACTCTTCCTTTGTTTAGTTGAAGTTCTTTGGAAAGCTTCCTCGCCAAGTTTGCTTTGTTTGGCATATTGTCGTATATTAACCTGGTATCAGAGTCATGGTCTATTTTTCTCCTTCACAGTTTATTCAACAATGGTGTCTTACACTTCTTCACCTTCCTGCCCGATCTCTTCCCCTTCACCTTTTCCTTATACTCTTCCCATGGTGGTTCCCTCTCCATATATGGTCATGAGAGCTTAATATGGATGACTATAGTGATCAATCCGTTTATTAACGTAACATGAGGAAGTAATACAAGCCATTTATAAATCATATGATAGCCAATATTTGCAAAGGATAAATAATTTAATCATGCATAACTGCAAATTCCTTAAACACAAGTCTCCCACTTCTTGCAATGCTTGGCGCAGCTACAGCAGTGATGTGGATCAAATGAGGGGTTAACACAACGACCTCCACAACATATTTCGTTGTGTTTGCACTTGCATCCACACCTTCCACAGTTAAATCTATCCTTCATTACCGCGCATTTCCCTTTCGCAGCCAACCGCCGTGGCCTCGCTCCGATGCATATTCAGTGGAAACTCCGACGTGCCCCACGCCCCTCAAGAAGATAGAAGTCAACGCCTCTCATCTAAGAAGCCGTTTCTTCGCCACCGGGCAAGTGATATGTAGTTTTCATGATTTTCCCAAGATCCTTACGTGGCTTTCCACGCGCTTCGTTCACTACTGTCATCAGGCCGCGAACAATGGAGATGGTGATGAGAGTATGGAAAGGAGTGTTAGCGTAAACTTTCCATGGCCATGGATGAAGAACATCTAAGCTCTTAAGGAGCTAAAGAAGGTAGGAAAGATAGTTTTTAGTGGTGAAGAAATACTGAGTAGATGGGTTTTTAAACTAGTGAAACATTGAAGACGATGCTTTGTTTTTCTAGTAGCTTCAATTCATTATATAACATTTCATTATTCACATGAGAAGAAGGCATTGATTGGGAAGAGAGAAATAGGGAAGGGAGCATGGGAGTTTCTCTACTTTACCCAAGTGAATTTTGTTCAATGTATAGGAGATCTCAGCACACTGGAATTCATTTCATGAGATTCACTGGATGAGACAAAAACATGTTACATTTTTATATCATTTACATCCAAATTGACACCATTAAAGCGAGTAAGAAATTATTCCCATGTTGAATTAAGAAAGTAGACATTTATTCTCCTTTGTCTTTCTTCACACTCAAAGTATGATGCATCATCACAGGCCTGTGCGCTATCAAGATAAACAAGAGCTCAATCAAATTTTCTTTATCTTGGTATGTGTCTATATTTAAGGGAAATATGTAAGGAGAAAGTGGGCAAATGCGAAATGAGTGATAGAGAAGCCCCATGGGTATAGAGGTAAATATGGGGCAATATAGGGTATAGAGATATTTTTTCTAATTTTACATACCCAAATTATTATAAATACCTCCTATAACTTTATTTAGTGATTAAAAAAGTTTTAATCGATAATTCATGGATATAAAGTAATGTCGAACCACGTAAATATGTGTGTTATTCTCATTTTTCTTTCTAATTTTATCACTATTTTGTTGCTCTTTTTCTCTCTAATCTTATCACTATTTTGGTGCACGAATCACAACATCTCTTTGTTTCATGGATGTTTTAGAGTGGATTCCATTTCATCAATTCAAACCCATTCAAGTATATTCAACCAAGTTAAGAGGCCATGCCCATGACTTCCCACAGCTCTTGGGTTGTTCTTCTCCCTACCCTCAATGGTGGAGAAGAAGAGTTTAGCATCACCGACATCCTAAGAAATATCAAGTGTTCCTTAGTCTTGGTTTTCTAAATCTTTCATGGACTACTAATAGCTTCACTAGCCTGCTAGAGTTGAAGAATTCTTAGGGACAAAGATGTTTTGCTGGATGTTTATGATCCTATTCAACCCAATTTTGTTTTACAATAGTTTGGTATGATATCTTTTTAAAAAGGATGAAATATTTTAAGGTGAACATTTCAATTTTTGGGAAACGGTATTGAATCTATATTCAAAGGACACTTTATGAACATTCTATTTTTGAATGGTTAGGTACACTTTCTCAAATTAAATTTAGTTTTGCATTAATAGTATATTATGATTTAAAAAAGAATTTAAAATATATTTAAGGTTGAAAGAAGACAAAACTATGTAAATTTGAAAATACTTCACCCTTTTAAGAATTTCTTTAAAAGTTACTATAAAGATTGTGCCTAGAGTTTTCTTCTAATTCCTTTCACTCTCATTTGCCGAGGAGAATTTTCAATATATCCTATGTGTGGGAGCCTAAGAATTCTTCGACCATTGATCAGGCAAAATCGATTTTGACCGTTTATTTAAATTTGCTCATTAAATTTTTTGTTATAGACTTTACATGTGTAAATATTTTATTTGATAATATATTGCGATATGATAATATTATTTCCACCCTTTTGCTAATTATAACACAAAAGTCTCTTTCATTTTCATTCTCAGTATCCAAAGAAAATTCCTAAAAATAGATTTAATTATATTTGATTTTCATTTTGTCCAAATGTATACTTACCAGTGTAGTCTATTGAATTTTCTGAGTCACTGGATCGTCAGAGCATCAACCTGCCAGCATGTACTTGCAAAACAAACAAGCAGATGTCGGTGGTGCGCTCGTCGCCTCTCTAATGCTTAAGTCATATCAAGGAATCTCGAGAGTGAAAGAATTTGTCCTTTTTTAGTCAAGAATGTCTTACCTTCTATGATGTCACCCCCTCTTCTTTTATGGAGGAGGGTCGTTGTCCGCTTTTCATGGAAAGTAGACAATTTCCTTTTGAAATGGAAGGCGAAGGTGGCACTTTGTTTGTGTGTTATGACATGTTCTTCCCTTTAAATAGCCAAATTGCCCTTTAGATAGCCAAGTTGCCCGCATCTTCTGCTCTATGATGCGTTTGACCGCCATCAGGGCAATTACATATGTGACTCATGGTGGTTTGCTCAGCTGAGATGTCGCCATCGCCTTTCCTAAAGATAGGTAATGCTGCCGTAAATGTTTATACCCAAGCATTATATCTCCCACCCGGTTAGGGGAGTATGTTTGGGTCTGGCTTGTAAATGAAGACGATTGGGTCCGTAGATTGGCCCTTTGTGGGTTTCAATTTCAGTCTCGCAGACCGGGGTTTCATTTTTGCCCATGCATCATTCAGCCCGTTGTCGGGAGGGTTCAAAGCCCATGGCAGGCCAATACAATGCCCCCCTTTCCCGGGCCGGGAGGTCATTATTCCCACCGAAAAGAGACTATTTTCGGGGACTTGCTTAATGGGGATTAATTGAAAAGAGAGAATATTTGGGACTCGTTTTGATGTCGGGATTGCGGATCCGTTAACGCAGGTGTTCCAATGTATACATTACCGGGGAATTTCCTAGTTTTTTCAAATAACATTTGATGCGATTGTTTGGGATTCCTTTGAGGCTTAAGGTCTCAGAAAAGGGCTGAGGAAGGATTTCCAGCCAATCGCCATCGCCAGGTTGTCATCGGGTGGTTCGACCAGCACACGGCGGTTTTGACTTCGCTGATCGCGCATCGACGTGCCATGAAGAGTGGTTAAATGTGATTGCCAAGCATAGACCAGGCCGAAGTTTTACAAGGATTGAGCGGAGTCGTAATTGTTTGCATTGGGAGGGATATTTGTGAGTTATGTGCCCTACTGGGTGATTCGAAAACTCGAATGGAATCCTTTGCAGCCAAGAACACCCCCCTCCCAAATCAACCGGCTAGTCGTTCCTTGGCCACTTTTGAATTAACTAGGGATCCTTATGTCCCTTCCATCTTCGTAGGACCTATATTTCCCAGTCTTTCTGCTTTCTTTAACTTGTTCAACGCCTTTGGTGTAATTACGAATCTACATTTTTCCGAATTTTCTATGTTCCTCCTCGCACACACTCGCTCAAGGTCACTTCAATTCTCTACAATGAAGGACTTACCCTACTAAGTGGGCGGGCGTCATGGTATTGGAGATATTTCAAATGGACTGATCTAGAATAAGATGGTGGTTGGTCGGTGCGAACGCGCTATTTAGATGGCAATAAAGGCTCCATCGAGCCTAAACACTTCTGCTCACCATAAACTGATATAAGCGCCGTCAGATTCAAATCTGCCTGTGGAGGCGATGAGAGTCATCGCAGATTAGAATGCGGCAGCATGCTCTAGACGCTTAATATATAAGGAGTCATCATTTGATTTCACCCCTTCCCGTACTTGTTTCTTCTTGGTTATCCTGTTTCCTTATTGTTGGAGATTTTATGTGGATACTCTGGTGCGACGCCGTAGCTTCGTGAACCTTTTTCCGTGCGCCATGTTTTGGTTTTATAATTTACGTAACACCGATCTACCCTGGTCCACCGACATTTTTTATTACCTAAGGTTTTCGACGTCGGATAGCGTGAGGGGGTCATTCCCAGAGCTTCTGCTAGACTCGGCGACTCGCCAGGCATAGGGTTTGCAAGTGGTTTTTCCTTTACCAAAGCAGGTATCATGGCTTCTCAGCCTGATTGTCGTTTCCCTTTGCTTCATTTTCCTTGTAGAAACGGCGAGAGGTTAGGAAGAGACTTTCACCAGCCAAGCTGGTCATAAGCAAGGGCCTACCCGGGGGACGCCTTCTACAAGCAACATCATCTCCTCCTTATCTATGGAGGAGTTGAGGGCCTACTATGAAATTCCTGATGACATTAACGTCATGCTATCATCTCGATGGCTCGACTAAAATACTCATAAGAAAGACAACACGTGATTTTAACCTGCGAGCAATCATGGCCATGCTTCGCTTCCCCGTGCCATCTCTAATGAAGAAATTCTTACACTTTACCATAGCACTACCTGCCCTTGTGCACCCAAACGTCATCGATCTCACTGTGTCAGGTACCGAACTTTCTACCACCTCGACTTCTCGTAGAAGTCTGCTTTGCTTATACTCGAGGGTAGTGCAAGGTGGTTGGATGTCCATGTGAGCCAAGAGTCCCTGTTGTACTGCTATTGTGATTCCCGATCGCCAAGAGGAGGCAAAGGTACCAGTCGTGGACCTCGATGAGACCCCTGCCCCTCGACCTTCCGCTTTCTTGATGTTAACCATACGATGTCTTTTCCGTGTATATAATCAGGCCCGCTCGATGTATTTTGTGGTGCCCATTAATGTACATGGGTTTCATAATTGTGGGTTGCTTGCATAAGGAAAAACTGAAGGAGCAAACTTGCATTGGTCAGAGAGAGTGCGCTTTACTTAAAAATCCTGCAAGGTCAGTTGAGATTTCTGCAGACCGACATCATGAAGTCCTTCAACTGAAGAATTCAGATGATTTAAGTCACCATCTCTACATCCGATGATCCCGTCCCTACCCTAAGAGATTATGGATGGTGAGCACTTTGTCAATGTTAATCTTCTAAGCTTATCCCCGTGGTTCTTCTTCCTCACTAGTGAGGCGGTAGTTCGAATTGGTGATCAACACTAACCTCACAACCTTCCTCGTACCGATTCCTACCCCGCCCTGCCGCCCAAGCAGTTGGTGGGGGTAGCCGTCGAGCCCCTCCTGGCAATAAAGGACTACCGTCCACCCCCAAGCGTCAAGAAAACAAGGGGACACTGAGGTGACAGAAAAGTTATCTGAGCAGAGAGAGACTTCATTAAGGATCCTCCAATATCCCGCCATTCCCTTGACTTGGAAGAAGAAGAGGAAGAGGACAAGATGTTTAGTTTGACTCATTGAAATTGTTGTTCTAAGCCAAGTGAGATGCTAACCCAGCAAAGGGTCGATGCCCCTTCCGAAGTGTAGTTGGGAGGCTCTGCCAACCTCGCCGATCGTGGTTCGAGGCGCAGTTATCACATCTCGTGCTCGCCCGAGATGGGGTTTAAAATGACCAGCCGTCAGAAAACGCTCACCTTGCGGAGTCCAGGGAGGCTTCCCTGGTTCCCTCCGCTATCCAAGTGGTCCATCCCCCCGAGGAGGCCGTTGGCCAGCCATATAGGGCCAAGTACACACGAACCGGGCGTAGGAGGCCACTACTTCCTAATCGCATGTTTGCACTCAGATCTCCCTCCTCGCCCTCGGCTCCCCCATGGAGGAGAGCCGGGCTCCGTGCCGGCTATGCTCAGGAGATTGATTTGGAGTGGAGGCCTCTGAACCGAGGTGATTCTTCGTCAATTATTTAAATGATATATACTGACATGATGTTACGATGCCTCAGAATCTGGGTCGTTTCCAAATGTGGCTAAGAGTATATCATCCGGCCCCTGCCAATTATTAAAGAAGATATCCAAAGCAAATGATCAAGATGGGATGCGCCAAGAACCGCACTCTTGCTCTACCAACTTGAACTAGTGTTTGGAAGCACTATATCTTGTTCTAGCGTTATTTCTTAGTTATTGTCATATCATTATTATGTTTCTCTGCATGGCTATCGCTTATTTGGAATACGTAAGCCTTTCAAAGATCGTGAATTTCAGACTCGCTGAGGGACGCAGTAGAGAGGTTGCCGCCTTTATGCGCGGTCGGCGTTTTTCGATAAAAAGGCATTGAGTGCTTCCTTAATAGAGGTAGAGTCAAAGTCGAGGCGCTTGGAGTCGGAGGCTAGAGAAGCTGTTGATAGGGCGGTTCTTGTTGAGGCGGATAGAGACGCTGCCGCTGCAAGGGCAGTGCCCCGACCGGAGATCGGCGGCGGCGCGCGGCATAGGTGGAATCTGAGTTAGCCTAGGTCCAACGCGCCTTAATTGAGCATGTAAGACGCCTCGGGCGTGAAGGTGGAGCCGAGTTCGATGTGGCGCAAAGAGCGTTTAGCCGTTTTTGGGAGGCATACTGGTATGGAGGAGGAAACTAACCATTCCGAAGGCATGAAGTTAGTTTTTGCTTTGTTGAGCTCGAGGCTAGTAAAGACGAGCTTTCCACTTTCTGGGCAGAGGCCTCTAAAGAGAAGAAGGCTATGGAGGCAGAGTTTGACGCTACTTTTGAAGTCATCTTCAATTATGGCTACGACTACTGTGCCTTTCCGCACAATATTTTCAGGGAAGTGTTTAGGATTCCGCACGACGCCGAGCACGTCACAGCCATTATCTCCAGAGTTCTGTGTTAATCCTTGATGCCCCTCGAATGCTATTCTTATTGGGGATCTTCGCCTAAAGGCAGCATTAGCGGCAGACGGGCACCTCTCTACTACCGGGCCAAAGTAGGTGATAACCTTGGATTCTTCGGTCTGCCAGAATGGGAGAGAGAGCCCTGCAGCATCTCGGGTGAGAGTTAGACTCGATTCCTACCGCTCCTTGCCCCCATTATGTATCCGAGACATGATATAGGTGCAAACGCTTCCAATGAAGCGATATTATGTTATACTTCCTCATGGATCACCCTTTGAACCATAGTTATATTTGATTTTAACTCTGAACAAGACTGATGTGTAATGGGTGTATGACAAGGTTCGGTTAACGCCCCTTTGCTTTTTCGCTTTTCTTTACAGCCTAGCCTTGCAACGCACTATCCTGCATCGGATAAATTGAGCATGGTGTGACATCTATCTTATCGACTTTAGATTCAAATGTTGACCTCAAATTTATACTTGTCCGTGAAGGGCATTACTAAGCCACATCCGAACTTTTGATTGAGCTAGTTGGGCATCAACCAAATTATGGGTTGGATAAGGCAATGGCGCCATCCGGATTTTATACTGAGCCAGCTGACTACTAACCATACTGGCCGGATAGGGAAATTGCATTGCCCGGACATTATTCTAAGTCAGTTGGGCATTAATCATGCTGGGCCTGACAGTATAACAAGGCCGCCTGGACTTTATTCCCCGAGTCAGCCGGGCATTAGCCATGTACCGGGCCGACACGGCAATAAAGGCCGACTTATTCTTGATCCGTACCGCATTACCTCCATGTCCTAGACAAAGGTCAGCGCCGAACTTTGCCTCTGAGCCAGCTTGGGCATTAGCCACAGCTAGGGCCTGGACAGTAAGCACAGTTAACCACACTTCTGACTTTATTCTCGAGTGCCGAGCATTAGAGCCATGCCGGGCGGACAGGCAATGGCACTGACTTTATTCGCCGATCCAATCCGGGCACACCTATGCCGGGCCAGACAGGCAATAGCGCCGCCGGGACTTTATTCCGAGCTAGCCAAGACAGGCAAGTCGGGCCTGACAGGCAAGTCACACCCTGACTTTATTCTAAGCCAACTAGGCATTAACCATGCTGGGCATGACAGGGCAATAGCACCGCCCGGACTTTATTCTGAGCCAGCTAGGTATTAACCATGCTAGGCCAAACAGGCATTAGCGCCGCCCGGACTTTGGTTCAGTGAGCCAATCGCATTAACTGTTGGCCTGATAGTGGCAATAGCGCCCAATTTAATTTTTTGGCTCTGAGTTAGCCGCATTAACCATGCTGGGTCGGACAATGCAATAGCGCCGCCTGGACTTTATTCTGAGCCAGATGGGCATTAACCATGCTGGGCTGGACAGGGCAATAGCGCCGTCCGGACTTATAAATTAGATTTTGAGATGAAGATACAATTAGATAATAAATCATCCTTTTATTGATAGTAACTTTTGAGGTGCATAGCATTCGACATTTTGGGTACAAGTGTACCTTTTGAGATGGTGATAGAGAGTATGGAAAGGAGTGTTAACAGCTTCATGGCCATGGATGAAGAAATTCAAGCCCTTAAAGAGCTAGCTAGCTGGGTAGGGAAGATAGTTAAGTGATGAAGAAATACTGATAGGGATGGGGTTTTTAAACCGGTGAAACATTGAAGATGACAATTTTTTCTTTTCTAGGTAGCTTAAATTCATTACTTAATACCTAATATCCGGCCACGAAGAAGCATTGACTAAAGAGAGAAAGGAAAAGAAGCATGAGTTTCACTCTTCACGCGACTTTGTTAAATGCAAGAGTATGATCCTGTTTCAATTACCATGAATTTTAAGGTTCATGATTTGAACTAGATGAGAGAAAAACATGTTAAATTTTACCATAAATTACATCAAAATTAACACCATTAAAGCGAGTAAGAAATTATTCCCATGTTGAATAAGGAAAGCACATATTCTCCTTTTTTTTTTCTCCAACAAGTCTATGATGCATCATCATAGGCTTGTTCAGTTATCAAAAGAGGTAGCCCAAGAGCTCAATCAATTTTTTTTTATCTTGGTATGTGGCTCATATTCAAAGGAAATATGTAAGGAGAAAGTGGGCAAATGCGGAGTTGAGAGATAGGCGAAGCTCCCATAAGCATGAGGTGGGGTCATGGGGCAAATATAGGTATGGTAAAGATATTTGTTTAATTTTTGTCATACCCGTAATTATTATAAATACCCTCCTCTATAACTTTATTAAGTGATTGCAAAAGTTTTAATCGACGATATCATGGAGATAGGCACATTGTCGAACCACGTAAATATGTTTGTTTTTCTCATTTTTCTCTCTAATTTTTTCACTATTTTGTTGCTAATTGTTTTCTCTAATCTTATCACTATTTTTCTGCACGAATCACAGCATCCCTTTGTTTCATGGATGTTTTAGAGCGGATTCAATTTCGTCAAGTCAAACACATTCAAGTATATTCAACAAGGTTAAGGGGCCATGCCCATGACTTCCGCAGCTTCGGTTGTACTTCTACCCTCAATGGTGGAGAAGAAGAGTTTAGCATCACGACATCTCGAGAAATGTAAGGTGAGTGTTTAGTTAGGTTCGCAATCTGTGTGGTAAAAACGAAGTATTCGTAGTGCTGCCCTCTAAATCTTTAATGTACTAATTGTCATTTGAAGCTCAAGCTAGAGTTGAAGAATTCATTCTATAGGACAAAGATGTTTTGATGAATGTTGATGATCCTACTTAACCTAATTTTTCTTTACAATAGTTCGTATATCTTTTCAAAAGAAAAGAGAAAATATTATTTTGCTTAACATTCCAATTTTTGTGAAACAGTAATGAATCTATATTCAAATGACACTTTTGGTGAACATTCCAATTTTTGAAATTGTGGTACACTTTCAGTTTAAATTTAGTTTTTTTACTAATAGTATATTATGGATTTCAAAAAGAATTTAAAATATATTTTAAGGCAACAGCTTTCAGGTGACAAAAAGTAATGTAAATTTGAAAATACATCTCTCCCTACCCTTTTTAAGAGTTTCTTTTAAAAGTTACCATGAAAGATTAAAAAGCATAGAGTTTTCTCATACTCCTTTCTACTTTATTTTCCGATATAAATTCTAATATACCCTATGTGGAGCTCTAAGAAGTCTTTTTCTCGACCATTGGAAAGTGCAAAACGAGATTTTGACCGTTTATTTAAATTAGTTTCAGTAAATTTTTTTGTTATAGACTTTTTTACACGCTTAAATATTTTATTTGATAATATATTGCAATATGATAATATTATTCCCACCCTTTTGCTAATTATTACACAAAAATCTCTTTCATTTTCATTCTCAGTATCCAAAGAAAATCTCTAAAAATAGATGCACTATATTTCATCATTTGTCTAAATGTAGTTACTGAGCTGTATTTTGTAATTAGATTTTGAGAGAAATGCAACAAAGTCCAAATGTGTATATTATGATGATACTATCTAACCTAATTTTGTAAACTTCCTCCTAATTTGCTCGTTGGAATTTTATCAATATTAACCCGGTATCGCAGCCATGGTCTATTTTTTCTTCTTTCACAGCTCATTCAACAATGGTGTCTTACACTTCTCTTCACTCTTCCTGCTGATCTTCTTCCCTTTCACCTTTTCCTTTTCACTTCTTCCATGGTGGTTCCCTCCATAGATATGAACCATGAGAGCTTTAATATGGATGATCCATAGTGCTCAATCCGTTTATTAATCGTAGTATCATAGAAGTAATACAAGCCACTTATAAATCATACAATAGTTATTATTTACAGAGATTAATAATTAGAATCATGCATAACTGCACATTCCTTAAACACAAGTCTCCCACTTATTGCAATGTCAAGAGCCTACCGCAGCTGATGTGGATCAAATATGTTAACATGCTGACCTCCCGCAGCATATTTCACAGAAGCACTTGCATCCACACCTTCCACAGTTAAATCTATCCTTCATTATGTCTGTGCATTTCCCCCCACAGCAATCCGGGCCAGGGTTCAGCCTCCGGCGGCACATTTGTGAAAACTCCCGACAGGTCTCGCGCCCCCTCAGCAACATGAAGTCACTACCCCCATCGGAAGTGAAGCTTGCTTTTCGCACTGGCAGGATATAGTTTTCTTTGATTTTCCGCAACTGTATGTATTTCACGGCGGAGTTTTCCTTGGTTTTATCGGCCGTCGATTGTGCTGCAACAATTGAGATGGTGATGGAGAGTATGGAAAGGAGTGTTAGCAGCTTCATGGCCATGGATGAAGAAATTCAAGGCCTTAAGGAGCTAGCTAGCTGGGTAGGGAAGATAGTCGAGTGGTGAAGAAATACTGATAGGGATGGGGTTTTTAAACTAGTGAAACAATGAATATGACAGTTTTGTTTTTCTAGGTAGCTTCAATTCATTACTTAATACTTAATATCTGGGCCATGAGAAGAAGCAGATTGATTGGGAAGAGAGAAAATAGGAAGGAAGCATGGGAGCTTTCTTATCCACGTTTTAATTTTTGTTAAATGTAAGAGAAGGATCTGAGCTTACAACTTGAATTCGGTCGATTCACTGATGAGAGAAAACATGTTACATTTACCATCATTTACATCCAAATGAATATCTATTAGTTACTAAGAAATTATTCCTATGTTGAATAAGGAAAGGACATATCTCTCCTTCTTTCTGTTTTCTGTAAGCCTGGGCAGAGATGCATCAGAGCTTTCTGTGCAAAGCACAAGAGATAAACTGAAGCAGCCTAATCAATTTTTCTTTCATCTTAGAATGTGGTCATATTTGAAGTGTAGAAATATGTAAGGAGATAGTGGGCAAATGCGGAGTTGAGCGATAGGGGCGAAAACCCGTAGGCCAGTATAGAGGTGGGGTCATGGGGCCAAGCAATATATAGGTATTAAGATATTTTTTTAATTTAGTCATAAATTGTAATTATTATAAACAATCTGGTCCATGTTATTATTTTAAAGTTTATTAAAAGTTTTAATCGATCGATTTCATGAAATAGGCACACATTGTCGAATTACCGAATTATGCTTTGTTTTTTCTTCATTTATCTTCTAATTTTTTCAAATATTTTTTGCTCAAGCTTTTTCTCTCTAATCTTATCACTATTTTGCTGTACGAATCACATCCTCGTTTCATGGATGTTTTAAGGATTCAATTTCTTCAATTCAAAACCATTCAAGTATATTCAACTGCTATAATATGCCCATGACTTCCTCGCAGCTATTGTCGTTTCTTCCCTACCACGCCACCTCAATGGCAAGAGGAAGAAGAGTTTAGCATCACCGACATCCCGAGAAATGTAAGGTGTGAGTGTTTAGTTAGGGCTGCAATTCAGTGGCAAAATCTTCGTTGTTCCTAGTCTTTAGTTCTCAAAATCGCTTCACATTGTCATTCGAAGCTAAAGCTAGAGTTGAAGATTTCTAAGGAACAAATTAAGATGTTTTGATGGACGTTGATGATCCTATTCAACCCAATTTTGTTTTACAATTGTTCGATATGATATCTTTTTTAAAAAAAGAGAGGAAGTATTTAAGGCGGACATTCCAAAATTATTGAGCAAAGAATAGAATCTATATTCAAAGGATACTTTGGTGAACATTCCAATTTTTGAAATTGTTGTAAACTTTTCAGTTTAAATTTCCTAGTTTTCACTGTCAGTATATTATGGATTTAAAAATAATTTAAAATGTATTTGAAGGCTTATTAAATTTTTCGTGTGACAAAACTATGTAAATTTTAAAATACATCTCTCCTACTCTTTTTGAAGGTACTTCTTTAAAGCTACTTATAAAAAGAATAGTGTCTAGAGTTTTCTCATGTTCCTTTTCTTTAATTATATTGCCTGGGTGAGGGAGAATCTCTCTTTTCACTATCCTATTGTGGGAACCGAAGAATTCCTTTCATCATTGATTGTGCAAACTAGATTTTGACCGTTTATTTAAATTGGTTTCATTAAATTTTTTCTATAGACTTTTACACGTGTAAATATTTTATTTGGATAATATATTGCGATATGATACATAGTTTCACCCTTTTGCTAATTATTACACAAAAATTCTTCCTATTTCTGTTTATAAGATCCAAAAAGAAATTCTCATAAAATAGATTTAATTTATGGTCGGATTTTCATTTTGTCCAAATGTATACTTACCGTATTTTTAGTAATTTGATTTTGGAAAAAAAAATGTACCAAAGCTCGTGTTTCACTACTTCAAAACAAAATAGCGGGGTTATTTCGATGCTTTAGAAAAGTTCCATTATTTAATTGCTTAGTAAAGAATGATTATATATAGGATCCTTCTCTGCAGGCAAATAAAAATGTTTATCAAGAGTAACAATTGATGAAGCATGATTGCACGTCCACTGTGCTATCACTATGTGCTTTTTTGGTGGTGAATGCCTTTGAACTAAATACTCGACTATCGACCCTTTATCAGTTTCAAGTGTTTGGCCCCATCAATCGCACTAAATCAAGGTTTTTTGCTTGTTAAATCAAGGAAAGCCCATATCTTATGCCGCAACAAGCCCATAGATGCATCATCAGGCTTGTGCAATATCAAAAGAGCAGCCTAAGAGTTTCAATCAATTTTTCTTTTATCTTAGTTTGTGGCTCATATTTAAGGGAAATATGTAAGGAGAAAGCGGGCAAATGCGTAGTCCAGCGATAGGGGCGAAGACCCATGGGTATAGAGGTGGGGTCATGGGGGCAATATAGGGTATTGAGATATTTTTTAAATTTAGCCACCCTGCAATTATAAATACTGTCTATAAATCCTTATTTAGTGGATTGCAAAAGTTTTAATCGATTCCATTTCATGGATATAGGCACATTGTCGAATCACGTAATATGTGTGTTTTTCTCATTTTTCTAATTTTTTTTCACTATTTTGTTGCTCGTTTTCTCTCTCTCTCTTAATCTTTTCAATTATTTTGCCGCACGAATCACAAAGACTTCTTTGTTTCATGGATGTTTTAGAGCTGGGATTCACTCACAATTCAAACCCATTCAAGTATATTCAACTGCTAAGGGGCCATGCCCATGATTTCCCGCAGTTCTGGGCTGTTCTTCCTATCATTACCCTCACGGTGAGAAGAAGAGTTTAGCACTCACCGACATCGTGAGAACGAAGGTGTGATAAGAATAGGTTGGCAATTCAGTAAGTAAAAATCTTAAGTGTTCGAGTCTGCTCTCAAATCTTTCATGTACTACTTGTCATTTGAAGCTCAAGCCAGAGTTTAAGAATTCTATGGACAAAGATGTTTTGATTGATGTCATGATCCTATTCAACCTAATTTTGCTTTTACAATAGTTTGCTATGATATCTTTTCAAAAAGAAGAGATGAAATATTGTATGGCTAACATTCCAATTTTTGTGAAACAGTAATGAATCTATATTCGAAGGACACTTTTGGTGAACATTCCAAATTTTGAAATTGTGGTACACTTTCGCCTTTAAATTTAGTTTCATTAATAGTATATTATGGACTTAAAAAAAAATAATTTAAAATATATTTTAAGGCTTAATATCTTTCCGTGACAAAACTAGTGTAAATTTGAAAATATATCACTTCCTGCTTTTTTAAGAGCTCTTTTAAAAGTTACCAAAAGATTAAAAGCCTAGAGTTTTCATACCCTTTCACTCTCATTTTCCGCCAGATATAATTTTCAATATACCCTTCAGGTATGTTCTCAAGATTCCATTTTAATTACTGAAAGTTTTAAAACGAGACTTGGACCGTTTATTTAAATTGGTTTCATTAAATTTTTTTTTAATATACTTTTACACGTGTAAATATTTTATTTGATAATATATTGCGATATGATAATATTATTTCCACCCTTTTTTTCTAATTATTACACAAAAATCACTTTCCTTTTTAATTCTTAGTATCCAAAGAAATCCTAAAAAGATTAATTTTATTTTGATTTTCATTTGTCCAAATGTATACTTTTACTGCATTTTGTAATATTTTGTGAGAAAAATGTAACAAAGCTCACGTCATTACTAAAAAAACAACAAAAATAGCGGCGCTCTTTCCTTAATGGTTTAGAAAAGTCCTTTATTTAATTCGTTGTGAGTAAATATTAACGATTATATATTATGATGCTTCTCTGCATGCAAGAAAATTTTTTTTATCAAGAGTAACAATTGATGAAGCTTGATTGCACGTCCACTGTGCTACCACTCTGTGGTTTTTGGGTGGGGAATGCCTTTGAACTAAACACTCGACTATTGACCCTTATCAAGATATGTTTGGCCCCATAACCGTACTAAATCAAGGGTTTGCTTGTTAGATCTAAAGGAGAAATGCAGAATGGATTTCATCCATTTTTACGTAACTAATTCGCTTGAACTTTCCTTAGTGAAGCCTATATCTGACTTACTTCCTGGCCAACAAGAGACTTTGATGTCTTTGAACCTCACTTAATTCTTCGTGGTAAGCCTAGACAATAGAAATCACACAACCATTTCTCGAACAAAATTGGTTCTCACTGCTGTGTTCGTTTTGGCCATGAACACCGCCAGGTCTCATGAGTGTTTTAGAGAATTCGGCCTTTGTAATTCTCACAGAAGCGGCCCTCACTTCACACTCACATAGGTGATTTCTGAACATATAGTTTCATAATCATTAAAAGCTTTTGCTTAACTCTTCATATATTTATTATCGTTTTTATCCGGAATGGGTAAAACAAATTAGACAAGATTTCAGCATCGCCTTCATAACTTAGTTGTCCCTTTGAACCTAGATCCTAGGATCTCCAGTCAATTAGGTAGGGTGTCCGCTATGATGACTTGTTTAGAGGCCTTAAACCCATTCCCCTTGATGTTTTTGCAATCATCTCTCTAGTTAGGCCTTTTGTCAATGGATCCACAATATTATCTTTTGACTTCACATAGTCACGGTGATAATTCACTATGTTAGTTGTTCTACTGCGGTCATGTCTTCGACGTACGTGTCGAGACTTACCATTATACATGACATTATTTGTCTCTTCCTATTGCCGCTTTGGCCATCACAATGTATACATTCAACGGAAAATTGCTTAGCCACTAGAATATCTTCCAAGAAATTTCAAGCCACTTACTTCTTTCCAATTCTGGCTTTATCCAAAGCTAAATAAATTCCGATTCCATAGTGGATCTAGCAATACAAGTTTGTTTTATAGATTTCCAAGACACCGCCGCCTCACCAAGTGTGTGAATACATATCCACTTGTTGATTTTGTAAACTTAGTGCCGGTTATCCAATTTGCATCACAAAGATCCTTCAAGTACCGCTGATATGTGTTAATCTGAGTATGCTTTAAGTAAATCTTAAATAAACCCTTTCCCTCATGTTTTCCAATGATTTTCATTCGACTAATCAGAATCGACTTAGCTTGCTAACCGCACAAGCTATGTCCGGCCTAGCTTAATGTTCATAGTTTAATGTTCATGACATACATTAAACTGCCTAGTATACTAGCATACTCATTTTGAGCTTTGTTTTCACGAGTATTCTTCACAGTTCATTCAACAATGGTGTCTTACACTTCTTCACCTTCCTGCCCGATCTCTTCCCCTTCACCTTTTCCTTCTACTCTTCCATTGGTGGTTCCCTCCATAGATATGAGCCACTAGAGCTTTAATATGGATGATCCATAGTGATCAATCCGTTTATTAAACGTAATATCATAGCAAGACATAACATTTATAAATCATATCATAGGTATTATATACAGATAAATACTAGGAATCATGCATAATCGCACATTCCGCAAACGCAAAGTCTCCCACTTCTGTAATGCTTGGCGCTATACTATCACAGCGATGACTGGGGCCATGGGCAACAAAGGACTCCGCGAGCATTTCGGGTTGTGTTTGCGACTCAGATCCACACCTTCATGTTAAATTCCATTCCTCCTTTACGCCTCAGGTGCATTTCGCAGCAACCGGGCTGGGGCCCGCCTTCGCGGCATATTTGTGGAAATCCTGGATGTGTCTCTACACTTCCGGCAATGAAGTGTCACACTCCCACTGAAAGGTCGCTTCTTCTCTACCGCAAGGATACTTAGTTTTCTGATTTCTTCCACCTTATGTGCTTCCACATGTGATTTCCTTGGTTTGACCACACAACGTGCCGCAACAATGGAGATGGTGATGGAGAGTA
Source organism: Tetrastigma voinierianum (assembly GCA_016808115.1). Classification (NCBI taxonomy): domain Eukaryota; kingdom Viridiplantae; phylum Streptophyta; class Magnoliopsida; order Vitales; family Vitaceae; genus Tetrastigma; species Tetrastigma voinierianum. Next base: position 19,789 of record JAEQBH010007839.1, on the reverse strand, counting down.
TGGAAAGGAGTGTTAGCAAATACATGCCATGGGATGACGGTAAAATTCAAGCCCAAGGAGCTAAATAGCTGGTAAAGATAATGAGCGGTGAAGAAATGACAGGATGGGTTTAAACTAGTGAAATATTGAAGATGACGCTTTATTTTTCTATGTAGCTTCAATCATTACTTAATACTTAATATCTCGGGCCATGAGAAGAAGGCAGACATCGGGAAGAGAGAAAAATAGAAGGAAGCAATGTGGGAGTTTCCTCTATCCAATGCTTTAATTTTGTTAAATGTGTTAGTAAGGATCTAAGCTTAAATAATTTAATCTGTCATGAGATTCACCTGGATGAGAGAAAAATATGTTACATTTCACCTTAATTTACATGCAGAACAATACACCATTAAAGTTAAAGAAATTATTCCTATGTTGAATAAGGAAAAGGACATAAGCTTTGTTTTCGTGAAAAGTCTATGATACCATCATAGGCTTGTGTTATCAAAAAGCAGATAGCCCAAGAGCCCAATCATTTTTTTCTTTGTCTAGTATGTGACTAATATTTATGGAAATATTTAAGGAGAAAGTGGGCAAATGTGGAGTTGAGCCGATAGGCGAAGACCCGTGTATAGAGGTGGGGCGACAAATATAGTATATAGAGATATTTTTTAATTTAGTCATACCCGTAATTATAATAAAGACTTCCACTATAATCCTCTATTTAGTTGGAAGTTTTAGTAGACGATTTCATGGATATAGCACATTGTCTAAATCCACGTAATTATGAGTTATTCTAGCTTTATCTCTAATTTTTTCACTATTTTTCGTTGTTTTCTCTCTAATCTTACACTATTTTGTTGCACTAATCACAAATATCCCTTGTTTCATGGATGCTTCTTAGAGCGGATCTTACGCCAATTCAAACCCATTCAAGTATATTCAACAAAGTTAAGGGGCCATGCCCATGACTTCCCGCAGTTCTTGGGTTGTTCTTCTCCCTACCCCTACCCTCAATGGCAGAGAAGAAGAGTTTAGCATCACCAACATCCTGAGAAATGTAAGGTGTGAGTGTTTAGTTACGTTGGCAATCCAGTATAAAATATTTTATGTTCCTCGTAGGGTCTTGGTTCTCAACATCGCTCATGTACTACTTGTCATTCAAGCAAGTTTAGAGTTGTAGATTTCTAAGAACAAAGATGTTTTGATGGACGTTGATGATCCTATTCAACCCAATTTTATTTTACAATTGTTCGGTATGATATCTTTAAAAGATATAGTGAGCTGGTGCGACATTCCAAAATTAGTGCAACACTAATTAATCTATATTCAAAGGACACTTTTGGTGAACATTCCAATTTTTTGAAATTGTGGTAAACTTTCAGTTTAAATTTCATTTTTTACTACTAGTATCTTATGGATTTAAAAAATAATTTAAAATATATTTGAAGGTGACACCTTTCAGGTGACAAAAACTAGTGTAAATTTGAAAATACATCTCTCCTTAACCCTTTTAAGAGTTTTTTTGTGTTAACATAAAAGATTAAAAGTATAGAGTTTTCACACAATTCTTTCATTCTCATTTTGGAGGAGAATTTTTTCAATATATCTTCTATGTGGGAGCCTAAGGCCCCGTTTTAGTAGGTAAAAAATTTTATGTTTCTCTATTCAAACTTTTCGAAAATAAGGAAAACATATTTAGTTACGAAAATCAGATAAAAACAAATTTTGAAAACAAAGAAAATGAATTCACTATTTTCAACATTTTATATATGAATTCGTGAAAACTTGTTAGGTGGTTGTTTTCCTTGTTTTCGACCAATCGAAAACACGGAATTTGTCGATGGGATAAAAACCAAAACACGGATTGTATATTCTTTCATTTTCTTCCCTCTTTGTCTTCTATTTGATTTTCTTCATCAGGTCTATGAAAACACGATTATAAATAGTAACATGCATTTGTGAACATATTCTTCGTCATTTCATTAACTTCCATTTTCAAGAAAATGGTTTTACAAAACGGATTTTCTTATTATTTATTTTCAACCAAATTCAAGTACGAAACGTATTTTCTGAAAATGAAAACTAAAGATTAGAATACATTAAAAATTTTCATATTTTGAATTTTGGATAGAGTTAAAAATTTTCGTGAACTAAACGGGGCCTAAGAGTTCCTTCGGACCATTGAAAGTGCAAAACGAGATTTTGACCGTTTATTTAAATTGGTTTCATTAAATTTTTTTGTTATATACTTTTACACGTGTAAAATATTTTTTTATTTGATAATATATTAAGTATGCAGATAATATTATTTCCACCCTTTTTTCTAATTATTACACAAAAAATCACTTTCATTTAATTTTTTATCAAAAGAAAAATCCCTAAAAAGATTTAATTATATTTGATTTTCATTTTGTCCAAAATGTATACTTACCGGTATTTTGTAATTAGATTTGGAGAAAAACGTACTCAAAGCTCATGTTTAACTACTAAAAAAATCAACACAAATATGCGCTTCCCTTGATGCTTAGAAAAGTTCTATTATTTAATTGTGTGTAACATAATGCATTATATATTATGATGTTTCACTATGTGCTTTTAAAAGTGTAATGTTTTGAAACTAAATACTCGACTATCGAATTTATCAAGACATGTTTCAGTTCCATCATCGCATTTCAAATCAAGTTGATTTTTGCTTGTTAGATCAATGAGAAATGTAGTGAATTGGATTTATCCATTTTTGATGTAACGAATTCAGTTGAAAAGAATATTTGCGAATGCAATGTTACTTAGAAAATAGCTGAGTTAGGAAGTGAATATTATATATAAAGGTCTTGCACTCTTCATTTGTTTAGTTGAGGTTCTGGGAAAACTTCTTCCAAGTTTGCCTGCTTTGGCATTTTATCGAATATTAACTAGAGCTATGGTCTATTTTTCTTCTTTCTACAGTTCATTCAACAATGGTGTCTTACACTTCTTCACCTTTCTGCCAACATCTTCCCCTTCACCTTTTCCTTCTACTCTTCCCATGCAGGTTCTTCCTATGGATATGAGCTATGAGAGCTTTTAATATGGATGATCCATAAAGATCAATCCGTTTATTACTAGTAATATCATAGCACATGCTTACGAGTAATCGTAAGGATAGGTATTATTTACCGAGATAAATAATTAGAATGATGCATAACTGCACATTCCGTAAACACAAGTCTCCCACTTCTTGCAATGCTTGGCGCAGCTACCGCAGTGATGTGGATCAAATAAGGGGTTAACACAGTGACCTCCGCAGCATATTTCGTTGTGTTTGCACTTGCATCCACACCTTCCACAGTTAAATCTATCCTTCCTACGCCCGTACTTCGCAGCAATCCGGGCCGGGGCTCGGCCTCCGGCGGCACATTTGTGGAAACTCCCGACAGGTCTCGCGCCCCCTCGGCAACATGAAGTCACTACCCCCATCGGAAGAAGCTGTTTCTTCGCTTACCGGTAGTGATATGTAGTTTTCTTGATTTTCTGGCAACCTTATGTGGCTTTCCAAGGCGGAGTTTTCCTTGGTTTTATCGGCTGTCGATTGTGCTGCAACAATGGAGATGGTGATGGAGAGTATGTAAAGGAGTGTTAGCAGCTTCATGGCCATGGATGAAGAAATTCAAGCCCTTAAGGAGCTAGCTAGCTGGGTAGGGAAGATAGTCGAGTGGTGAAGAATTACTGATAAGGATGGGGTTTTTAAACTAGTGAAACATTGAAGATGACAGTTTTGTTTTTCTAGGTAGCTTCAATTCATTACTTAATATTTAATATCTGGGCCATGAGAAGAAGCCGATTGATTGGGAAGAGTGAAAATAGGAAGGAAGCATGGGAGTTTCTCTATCCACGTTTTAATTTTTGTTAAGGAAAGCGAGTAAGAAATTATTCCCATGTTTAATAAGGAAAGCACATATTCTCCTTTTTTTTCCTGCAACAAGTCTATGATGCAACATCATAGGCTTGTGCATTTATCAAAAGAGATAGCCCAAGAGCTCAATCAAATTTTCTTTTATCTTGGTATGTGTTTATATCAGTAAGTCATAAAAGGAGAAAGTAAGCAATGTGGGAGCTGAGCGATAGGGCGAAACTCCTATGGGTATAGAGGTGGATCATAAAGGCTATATATAGAGACATTTTTAATTTAGTCATACCAAAGAATTTAAATAATCTTCCACTATAACTTATTTAGTGATTGCAAAAGTTCTTAGCCTAATTTTACTTCATGGATATAGGCACATTGTCGAACCACGTAATTATGTGTGTTATTCTCATTTTTATCTCTAATTTTTTCACTATTTTGTTGCTCGTTTTTCTCTCTAATCTTATCACTATTTTGCTGCACCAATCACAACATCTCTTTGTTTCATGGATGTTTTAGAGCGGATTCAATTTCGTGAATTCAAACCCATTCAAGTACATTCAAAAAAGTTAAGGGGCCATGCCCATGACTTCCCGCAGTTCTTGGGTTGTTCTTCTCCCTACCCCTACCCTCAATGGTGGAGAAGAAGAGTTTAGCACCACCCCACATCCCAGAAATGGGCAGAGGTTTAGTTACGCTATAATCCAGTAGCAAAATATCTTAAGTGTCTGTGAGTCTTGGTTCTCAGCCAATGCTCATACTACTTGTCATTCGGAGTTAAAGCTAGAGTTGAAGATTTCTAAGGAACAAATTAAGATGTTTTGATGGACGTTGATGATCCTATTCTACCCAATTTTGTTTTACAATTGTTCTAAGATGACATCTTTTATGATGAGAGGAAGTATTTTAAGGCGAACATTCCCAAATTATTGCAACAGTAATGAATCTATATTCAAAGGACACTTTTAGTGAACATTCCAATTTTTTGAAATTGTGGTAAACTTTTAGATTAAATATCATTTTTTACTAATAGTATCTTATGGATTTAAAAAATAATTTAAAATGTATTTGAAGGCGACAGCTTTCAGGTGACAAAAACTAGTGTAAATTTTAAAATACATCTCTCCCTACCCTTTTTAAGAATTTCTTTTAAAAGTTACCATAAAAGATTAAAAAGCCTAGAGTTTTCTCATGCTCCTTTCACTCATATTTGCCCGTAGGAGAATTTTCACTATCCTATGTGGGAACCAAGAACTCTTCGCATCATTTGATCAGGCAAACGATTTGACAACTTATTTAAATTGGTTTCATTAAATTTTTTCTTATAGACTTTTACACGTGTAAATATTTTATTTGATAATATATTAAGTATATGGATAATATTATTTACCTTGCTAATTATTACACAAAAATTCTTCCATTTTCATTTTCGCATCCAAAGAAAATCCTAAAATAGATTTAATTATATTTATCATTTTAATCTAAATGTATACTTACCGGTATTTTGTAATTTGATTTTGGAAAAAAAATGTACCAAAGCTCATGTTTCACTACTAAAAAAAAAACAACAAAAATAGCGGCGCTATTTCCTCGATGCTTTAGAAAAGTTCCATTATTTAATTCGTTTTTAGTAAATATTAACGATTATATATTAGGATCCTTCTCTGTAGGCAAATAAAAATTTTTTATCAAGAGTAACAATTGATGAAGCATGATTGCACGTCCACTGTGCTATCACTATGTGCTTTTTTGGTGGTGAATGCCTTTGAACTAAATACTGACTATTGGACTTTATCGCTTCAAGGTTGCTGGCCTCATCACCGTACTAAATCAAGGTTTTTTGCTTGTTAGATCATTTAGAAATTTAGTGAATTGGATTTATCCATTTTTGATGTAACGAATTTAATTGAAAAGAATATTCCCGAATGCAATGTTACTTAGAAAATAGCTGAGTTAGAAGTAATATTATATATAAAGGTCTTGTACTCTTCCTTTGTTTAGTTGAGGTTCTTTTGAAAACTTCCTCTCCAAGTTTGCTCTGTTTGGCATTTTATAGAATACTAACCTGGTATCAGATCCATGGTCTATTGTTCTTCTTCACAGTTCATTCAACAATGGTGTCTTACACTTCTTCACCTTCCTGCCGGATCTCTTCCCCTTCACCCTTTTCCTTCTACTCATCCATTGGCAGTTCCCTCCATAGATATGAGCCACTTGAGCTTTAATATGGATGATCCATAGTGATCAATCCAAGCTGTTAATCGTAATATCAGCAGTAATACAAACCATTTATAAATCAGTATATAGGTAATATTTTACAGAGATAAATAATTGTATGCATAACTGCACATTCCGTAAACGCAAGTCTCCCACTTCTTGCAATGCTTGGCGCAGCTACCGCAGTGATGTGGATCACTGCGTTAACACAGTGACTCCGCAGCATATTTCACAGTTTGCACTGCATCCACAACCTTCACAGTTAAATCTATCCCTTCCCACGCCTGTGCATTTCCAGCAATCCGGCCGGGCCTGCCTCCGGCGGCACATTTGTGGAACTCCGACAGGTCTCGTGTCTCTCTAAGAACATGAAGTCACTACCCCCATCGAAAGCCAGGCTGTTTCTTCGCCACGCAGTGATATGGTTTTCTTGATTTTCCGGCACCGTATGTGGCTTCACGGCTGAGTTTCCTTGGTTTTATCATCGATTGTGCTGCAAACAATTGAGAGATGGTGATGAGAGTATGGAAGGGAAATAGCAGCTTCATGGCCATGGATGAAGAAATCTGCCATCTTAAGGAGTTTAGCTGGGTAGGGAAGATAGTCGAGTGGTGAAGAAATACTGATAGGGATGGGGTTTTTTAAAACTAGTGAAACAATGAATATGACAGTGTTGAGCTTTTCTAGGTAGCTTCAATTCATTACTAATACTACATTCAACTATGAGAAGAAGCAGATTGATTGGGAAGAGAAACAGGAAGGAAGCATGGAGTTTTCCATCCACGTTTAATTCTTGTGAAATGTAAGAGAAGGATCAGATAAATAAATTTGAATTGGTTCAGATTCCACTGATGAGAGGAGAAAAATTTTACATTTTACCATAATTTACATCCAAATTAACTCCATTAAAGCGAGTAAGAAATTATTGCCATGTTGAATAAGGAAAGCCCATATTCTTCTTTTGTTTTCTGCAACATGTCTATGATGCATCATCATAAAGCCAGTGCTAATAAAAGAGATAGCCTAAGAGCTCAATCAATTTTTCTTTTATCTCAGTTTGTGGCTCATATTTAAGGGAAATATGTAAGGAGAAAGCGGGCAAATGCGTAGTCCAGCGATAGGGGCGAAGACCCATGGGTATAGAGGTGGGGTCATGGGGGCAATATAGGGTATTGAGATATTTTCTAAATTTAGCCACACCGGTAATTATTATAAATACTCTGGTCTATAACTTTATTTAGTGATTGCAAAAGTTTTAATCGACGATTTCATGGATATAGGCACATTGTCGAATCACGTAATTATGTGTTTTTCTCATTTTTCTCTCTAATTTTTTTCACTATTTTGTTGCTCGCTTTTTTCTAATCTTATCACCATTTTGCCGCATCGCACCACAAAGATCTCTTGTTTCATGGATGTTTTGAGCTGATTCAATTTCGCCAATTCAAACCTATCTATATATTCAACCAGTTAGGTCATTTTCATTCTAATATCTACATTACCTCAATGGTGAAAGCATAATATTTAGTATCACGACATCGTGAGAAACGTAAGGTGTGAGTGTTTAATTAGGTTGCCAATTCAGGGCAAAAAATCTTTAAGTGTTCATGAGTCTTGGTTCTCTAAATCTTTCATGTACTACTTGTCATTTGAAGCTCAAGTTAGAGTTGAAGAATTCTATGGGACAAATATGTTTTGATTGATGTTGTTGATCCTATTCAACCTAATTTTGCTTTACAATAGTTTGGTATGATATCTTTTCAAAAAGAAGAGATGAAATATTGTATGGCGAACATTCCAATTTTTGTGAAACAGTAATGAATCTATATTCGAAGGACACTTTTGGTGAACATTCCAAATTTTGAAATTGTGGTACACTTTCAGTTTAAATTTAGTTTTTTACTAATAGTATATTATGGATTTAAAAAATAATTTAAAATATATTTGAAGGCTTACATCTTTCCTGACAAAAACTAGTGTAAATTGAAAATATATCACTTTTAAACTTTTAAGAGTTTTTAAAGTTACTTATAAAAGATTGGGGTGCTCTAGAGTTTTCTCATACTCTTTCACTCTCATTTTCCGAGGAGAATTTCAATATAATCTTGTGTATGTACCTAAGATTCATTTCTGACCATTGAAAGTGCAAACGAGACTCGGGACCATGCTTATTTAAATTGGTTTCATTAAATTTTTTAATATACTTTTACACGTGTAAATATTTTATTTGATAATATATTACAAGTATATGATAATATTATTTCCACCCTTTTTCTAATTATTACAATAAAAATCACTTTCCTTTAATTTAGTATCCAAAGAAAAATCCCAAAAAAAGATTTAATCTTATTTGACTTTCATTTTGTCCAAATGTATACTTACCTAGTATTTTGTATTTAGATTTTGGAGAAAAAAAATGTAACAAAGCTCACGTTTCACTACTAAAAAAACAATAAAATAGCGCGCTCTTCCTTAATGCTTGTAAAAGTCCTTTATTTAATTCTAGAGTAAATATTAACGATTATATACATGATTTCTCTCGCATGCAAGAAATTTTTATCAAGAGTAACAATTGATGAAGTTTGATTGCATCGCTCCACTGTGGCTACCACTCGTGGTTTTTGTGAAATGCCTTGAACTAAACACTGACTATCGAATCTCTTTATCAAGATATGTTTGGCCCATAACCGCATTTTAAATCATGGTTTTGCTTGTTAGATCATGAGAAATAAAGAATTGATTTATCCATTTTTGATGTAACGAATTCGCTTGGAATTTAGTGAAGCCTATCGGACTTCTACCCTGGCCAATCAAGAGACTTGATGTTCGAACCGTCGACCTTTCGTAAGCTCTAGACAATAGAAATCACACAACCATTTCTAACAAATTAAGCTCCTCACCGCCGTGTTCAAGGCCATGAACACCGCAAATTTCTCATGAGTGTTTTAGAGAATTCGGCCTTGTCAATTCTCACGTAAGCTGCCCTCACTTCACACTCACATAGGTGATTTCTCAAATATATAGTTTTCATAATCATTAAAAGCTTTGCTTAACCTTCACATATTATTACTGCTTCTATCCCGAATGGGTAAAACAAATTGTGATAAAGACTTACACCTGTCTTTCATAACTAGCCACCTTTCAACCTAGATCCAGGATCTCCAACAATTAGGTAGGGTGTTCGCTACATGACTGTTTAGGAGGCCTTAAACCCATTCCCCTTGATGTTTTTGCAATCATCTCTCTAGTTAGGCCTTTTGTCAATGGATCCACAATATTATGTTTTGACTTCACATAGTCAATGGTGATAATTCCACTAGAAAGAAGTTGTCTTACTGTGTCATGTCCCCTACGCATGTATCAGACTTACCCATTATACATGACATTATTTGCCCTCCTATCGCGCTTCGCTATCACAATGTATACATTCAACGTGGCACCGGTTTGAAACAATTAGGAATATCTTTCCAAGAAATTCCCCGGCTTCACTTGCCACCCGCTTTATCCAAAGCAATAAATTCCTGATTCCAGTGGATCTAGCAATACAAGTTCGTTTGGATGATTTCAAGATCAGCCGCCCACCAAGCGTGAATACATACCCACTTGTTGATTTTGTGTCTTTAGTGCCGGTTATCCAATTTGCATCACAAAAGATCCTTCAAGTATCAGCCGATATCTCCGTGTTAATCTGGAGTGATGCTTTCTTTAAGTAGCCCAACAAACCCTTCATAGCTTCAATGATTTTCATTCTCGACTAACCAGAATCGATTCTAGCTTGCTAACCGCACAAGCTATGTCCGGCCTAGCTTAATGTTCATAGTTTAATGTCTCAAGTGACATACATTAAACTTCTAGTATACTAGCATACTCATTTTTTGAAGCTATTTTCACGAGTATTCTTCACGCTTCATTCAACAATGGTGTCTTACACTTCTCTTCACCCGCCCGATCTCTTCCTTCACCTTTTCCCCCCTTCTACTCTTCCATCGTGTTCCTCCATAGATATGAGCCACTAGAGCTTTAATATGGATGATCCATAGTGATCAATCCGCTTTACAAACTAATATCATGTGCAGTAATAAAACTATATTTATAAATCATATCATAGGTATTATATACAGAGATAAATAATTAGAATCATGCATAACTGCACATTCCGTAAACGCAAGTCTCCCACTTCTTGCAATGCTTGGCGCAGCTACCGCAGTGATGTGGATCAAATAAGGGGTTAACATGCTGACCTCCAGCATATTTCGTCAGGTTGCACCGCATCCACACTCTTCCATGCTTAAACCTATCCTTCCTTACGTCTCACGTGCATTTCCGCAAAGAATCCGGTCGGTTCATTTTCATGTAATATTTGTAAACTCGACAGGTCTCATCTCGGCAACATGAGAGTCACTACCATTGAAGAAGTCGTTTTTCTCTACCGCAAGGATATGGTTTTCTTGATTCTTCCTAAATCTCATGGGTCTCCAAGTGAGATATCTCTCACTGACTGGCCGTCAATTTGCCAACAATATAGATGGTGACGAGAGTGAAAGGAGTGTTAGCAAACATACAACATGGATGATTTAATTTGGTCTAATATTAATAATGTAGGAAGATATTTGTTATGTAAAGAAACATCATAGACTTTGTTTAAAAACTTAGCAAAATGAAGAAGATATACTTATTCTTCATATTTCCAAATTCGGCTATTTAATGTTACTTAATAATTCAAATGCTATACAGCTGCGTATATCAAGCTATATGTTAGGGAAGGTGCCATGAGTTTTCCATCCACTGCCTAATTTTGTTGAGTCAAAGAGAAGGGATCTAAGAAACACTCTTCTAATCTGTTCATAGATCCACTGATGAGAGAAAAAAGATACGATTTCAATCTTTAATTTACATGCAAATAATCACCCACAAGGTTTATGTAGAACACCTCATGTTGAATAAGAAAGTTATTATTATAAGCTCCTTTGTTTTCACAAAAAAACATGATGATCATCATGAAAGTCAGGAAACACTAAAAGAGAGGCCCAAGATTTCCAACCCATTTTTCTTTGATCTAGTGTGACTATATATTTGGTTGAAATGATTTGGGCAGAAAGTGGCAAATGGTTGAGCTATAGGGTTACATGATCCAAGTATAGAGGGTAAAGGATGAAGCACTGATAGACATAGAGAGATATTTTTGAATTAACACATCCAATTGTTAATAAATACCTTCCACTTATAACTTTATTAGTTGGTTGTTTTCTTAGTAGTTACTATTTCATGGATAGAAAGCATACATCAAATCCCACTGAATATGTTATTCTGACTTTATCTTTAATTTTTTCAACATTTTGCTGTCATTTTTCCTTAATCTATGACTTGTTTCTTAACACTAATCACAAACATTCTCCTTGTTCATGATGTTTTAGAGCTTATTCATTTTCATTAATCAAACCCATTCCATATATCCAAACAAAGTTATAAATATGCCCATGATTCTCCCACAGTTTTTTGTCATGTTCTTTCCTACCCTTGTCCCCAATGTACAAGAGAAGAAGAGTTTACAATCACCACGATCCTGGAGAAATGTATATGGTTAGTTTACTGCAATCCAGTAAAATATTTAAGTGTTCCTATGAGTCTCTAAGTTCTAAACATCGTTCATGCATCACTGTCATCTAAGCAGTTTAAGAGTTAGATTTTATAACAAAGATGTTTGACATGATTTGATGATCCCAGTCCTAACCCAATTATTTTTACATTGTCTTATGATGATGATCTTTAAAAGATGAGAGTGAAGGCTTTTATACTGAATATTCAAAAAATGAAAATCACTAAATTACCCATATCCAAAAAGACACTTTAGAATGATTCAATTTTTTTAGAATTTATGCAAACTTTCTACTAAACTTCATTTTTATCAATATATTCATAATCAAAACACTTAAAATATATTGAAGGTGATAATCTTTCTGCACAAAACGAAAAGTAAACTTGTACTACATTCCAACCCTTTAAGAGTTTTTCAAAGCCAATGTTACAAAGATCAAAAAGCACAGTTTTCACAAATCTTCTATTCTACTTCAGAGGAGAATTTCAACATATTCTATGGTGATCTAGTGTCCCGCTATGGCAGAAAATTTCTATGTTTTCTATTCAACTTTTCAGAAAACAAGGAAAAACACGCTGAGCACAGAGACCTGAAAGAAAAACAATTGAAAACAAAGGAAAATGGAATTCTCCCAACTATTTCAATATCTATATATGAATCGAAAATCTGTTATAAGTCGTTTTCCTTGTTTTCGAATTTAAAATCAAACACGAATTTGGTCGATCGATAAACAAAACACTCGGACGTGCCATTTTCTATTTTCTTCCCCTTTTGTCTTTACTCATTTTCTTCTCATCAGGCTCATGAAAACACGGGATTATAAATAGTAACATGCATTTTAAAACATATTTTATTGTTTTCATTAACTTCATTTTCAAGAGCTGTTTTACAAAACGATTTTTCATTATTTATTTTCAACCACCAGTACGAAACTTATTTTCTCAAAATGAAAACTAAAGATTAGGAATACATTAAAAATTTTCATATTTTGAATTTTGACAGATAAAATTTTTCGTGAACTAAACGGGGCTCAAGAGTTCTTCGACCATTGAAAAAGTAAAACGATTTTACCTGCTATTTAAATTGGTTTCATTAAATTTTTTTGTTATATACTTTACACGTGTAAATATTTTATATTTGATAATATATTGCTATATGATAATAATATTTCACCCTTTTTTCTAATTATTACAATAAAAATCACTTTCTTATTTTAATTCTCAAGATTAAAAAGAAAAAACTCTAAAAAAAAGATTTAATTATATTTGATTTTCATTTTGTCCAAATGTGCAAGGTTTCATCTGTATTCACTAGATTTTAAGAGAAAAATGTACCAAAGCTCATGTTTAACTACTAAAAAAAATCAACACAAATAGCGGCGCTCTTTCCTTGATGCTTTAGAAAAGTTCCATTATTTAATTCGTTGTGTGTAAATATTAACGATTATATATTATGATGCTTCACTATGTGCTTTTGGGGTGGGGAATGCCTTTGAACTAAATACTCGACTATCGAATTCATCAAGACATGTTCGTCCCATCATCGCATAATCAAGGATTTTGCTTGTTAGGATCGAACAGAAAGCAGAAGAATGGGATTATCCACATTTTGATGTAAACCATCCAGTTGAAAAGCACATTTCATGAATGCAATGTTACTTTAGAAAATAGCCGAGTTAGAAGTGAATATTATATATAAAGGTCTTGCACCTTCATTTGCTTTTATTGAAGTTCTGAAACTCCTCCGTTTGTTCTGTTTGCATTTTATCAATATTAATCCAGAGCCATGGTCTATTTTTTCTTCTTCACAGTTCATTCAACAATGGTGTCTATACTTCTTCACCTTTCTGCCCAATATCTTCCCTTCACCTTTCCTTCTACTCTCCCATGGTGGCTCTCCAGATATGAGCCATGAGAGCTTTAACATGATAGATCCACAGCTTATCATCCACATAATATGACATCATAGAAGTAATACAAGCCATTTATAAATCGTATGATAGGTATTATTTACTGAGATAGCTGGTCTAGAATTATACAACTGCACACCTGTAAACACAAGTCTCCCACTTCTTTAACAAGCTTATGCAGCTACCGCAGTGATGGATCAACATGGCTAAATACAGTGACCTCCGCAGCATATTTCGTTGTGTTTGCACTTGCATCCACACCTTCCACAGTTAAATCTATCCTTCCTTTACGTCTGCATTTCCCGCAGCAACCTGCCAGCCTCATTCGGGCAAGATTATGGAAACTCTACAGGTCTTCGCGCCCTCGGGTAACATGAAGTCACTACCCCATCGGAAGAAGCTGTTTCTTCTCGCCACTGTATGATATGTAGTTTTCTTTGATTTTCTGGCAACCTTTTATGTGGCTTCCAAGGCGAGTTTTCCTTTGGTTTTATCACGGCTTCACAAAGGCAAACAATGAGATGGTAGATGAGATATGGAAGGAGTGTTAGCATTTCCATGGCCATGGATGAAGAAATTCAAGCCTCTAAGAGCAAAGCTTAGCTGGTAGGGAAGATAGTCGAAAAGGAAGAACACTTGATAAGGATGGGGCTTTTAAACTAGTGAAACATTGAAGCATGACAGTTTTGTTTAGGTAGCTTCAATTCATTACTTAATATTTAATATTCAAACAGAGAAGAAGCCGATTGATTGGGAAGAGTGAAAATAGGAAGGAAGCATGGGAGCTTTCATCATTGTTTTAGCCCTTTTGTTAAGAAAGCTGAAAAAGAAATTATTCCCATAAGTTTAATAAGGAGCACATATTCTTCTTTTTTCAGCAACAAGTCTATATGAACATCATAGCTTCGCATTTATCAAAAGAGATAGTTCCAAGCAGCCTAATCCAAATTTTCTTTATCTGGCATAAAAAATGATATTCGGGGAAATATGTAAGGAGAAAAGTAAATGTGGAGTCGAAATGATAGGGCGAAACTTATGGGTATAAGAGGTGGATCATAAAGAGAGAGTAGTAGATATTTTTTAATTTAGTCATACTAGTAATTTTAATAAATACTCCTTCCAATTATAACTTTATTTAGTACGTAAAAAGTTTTAGCTTCATTTTATCATGGATATAGGCACATTGCTTTAACCACGAATTATGTGTAAAGTTATTTCATTTTACCTAATTTTTTCACTATTTTGTTGCTCGTTTTTCTCTCTAATCTTATCACTATTTTGCTGCACGAATCAAGCTACAACATCTTCTGCTTCATGGATGTTTGAGAGCGATTCAATTTCGTGAATTCAAACCCATTCAAGTACATTCAAAGCAAGGCCATGCCCATGACTTCCCTAGCTTCTTGGGTTGTTCTTCTCCCCACCCCTACCTCCTCAATGCAGGAGAAGAAGAGCTTAAGATCACCATATCCCGAGAAATGTAAGGTGAGTGTTTAGTTACGCCGTAATCCAGTGTGAATATCTTAAGTGTTCAAGAGTCTTGGTTCTCAACATCGCTCATGTACTACTTGTCATCAAGGTGCCAGAGTTATGATTTTTAAGGAAATGCATCAAGATGCTTTAATGGACGCTGATGATCCTATTCTACCCAATTTCTACTACAACTGTCAGTATGATATCTTTTTAAAAAGATGAGAGGAAGTATTTTAAGGCTAACATTCCCAAATTATTGCAACAGTAATGAATCTATATTCAAAGGACACTTTTAGTGAACATTCCAATTTTTTGAAATTGTGGTAAACTTTTAGATTAAATATCATTTTTTACTAATAGTATCTTATGGATTTAAAAAATAATTTAAAATGTATTTGAATATTTTTCGTGACAAACTAGCGTAAATTTTTTAAAATACATCTCTCCCCTACCTTATAATTCTTTAAAGTTACCATAAAAGATTAAAAGCCTAGAGTTTTCACATGCTCCTTTCAATTACATATTTGCCCGTAGATAATTTTCACTGACCCATGGAACTATGAATTCTTCATCTATTGATTAAAAACTAGATTTTGACAAATTTATTTAAATTGGTTTTAATAATTTTTTCTTGACTTTACACGTAATATTATTTGATAATATATTACATATATATTATTTCTAATTCTTTGCTAATATTACACAAAATCTCTTCCATTTTCTATTTCAAATGATCCAAAGAAAACTCAAAATAGATTTAATTATATTTGATTTTCATTTGGTCTGAATGTATTACCTTGTGTATTTTGTAATTTGATTTTGGAAAAAAAATGTACCAAAGCTCATGTTTCACTACTAAACAAATGTACATGCTTATTTCGATGCTTTAGAAAAGTTCAGTTATTTAATTCGTTTTTAGTAAATATTAACGATTATATATTAGGATCCTTCTCTGCAGGCAAATAAAAAATGTTTATCAAGAGTAACAATTGATGAAGCATGATTGCACGTCCACTGTGCTATCACTATGTGCTTTTTTGGTGGTGAATGCCTTTGAACTAAATAATTTAATTATTGGACCCTTTATCAAGCCAAGCGTTCGGGCCCCATCACCGTACTTCAAATCAAGGTTTTTGCTTGTTAGATCATTTTGAGAAACAGGAATTGATTTATCCATTTTTGATGTAATCGAATTTAATTGAAAAGAATATTCCCGAATGCAATGTTATATTTTGTAGAAAATATTTTGAGTTAGGGTGCATATTATATATAAAGGTCTTGTACTCTTTGATTTAAGATCTTAAAACTTTAAGTTTGCTCTGCTTTGGCATTTATATAATACAACCCTGGGTATCAGATCCATGGTCTATTTTTCTTCTTCACAGTTCATTCAACAATGGTGTCTTACACTTCTTCACCTTCCTGCCGGATCTCTTCCCCTTCACCCTTTTCCTTCTACTCATCCATTGGTAGTTCCCTCCATAGATATGAGCCACTAGAGCTTTAATATGGATGATCCAGTACTCAACCGCGATAATCGTAATATCATAGCAGTAATACAAACCATTTATAAATCATATGATAGGTATTATTTACAGAGATAAATAATTAGAATCATGCATAACTGCACATTCCGTAAACGCAAGTCTCCCACTTCTTGCAATGCTTGGCGCAGCTACCGCAGTGATGTGGACTCACAAATATAAAGCAACACAGTGACTCTGCAGCATACTTCTGTTGTGGTTGCACTTGCATCCACACTTCCAGCAATCACCTTTCCTTACGTCTGTGCATTTCCCGCAGCAATCCGGTCAGCTCCGCGCCTCCGGCGCACATTTGTGGAAACTCCCGACAGGTCTCGTATTCCTCGGCACATAGTCACGCTCCCATCGGAAGGTTGTTTCTTCGCTTACCGCAAAGTGATATGTAGTTTTTGATTTTCCGCAATCGTATGGCTTTCCACATGAGTTTTTCTTGGTTTTATCGGCCACATTGTGCCAACAATTGGTGGGATGACAGAGGTGGATGAAAGAGCAGCTTCATGGCCATGATGAAGAAATTAAGGCTTAAGGATGCACAGCTGGGTAGGGAAGATAGTCGAGTGGTGAAGAAATACTGATAGGATGGGGTTTTTAAACTAGTGAAACAATGAATATGACAGTTTTGTTTTCTAGGTAGCTTCAATTCATTACTTAATACTTGATATCTGGGCCATGAGAAGAAGAGATTGATTAAAAGAGAGAAAATAGAATAAAGCATGGAGCTTTCATCCACGTTTACCCTTTGTGAAATGTAAGAGAAGGGGATCTGAGGATAAATAACTGAATTGTCTATAGATCTCACTGATGAGAGAAAGTACACATTTTACCATAATTTACATCCAAATTAACTCCATTAAAAGCCGAGTAAGAAATTATTGCCATATGAAGAAATATATATTCTTTTCTTGTTTTCAGAACATGTCTATGATGCATCATCATAGGCTGTGCAGTTATCAAAAAGAGGAGAAACAAGAGCCTACAACTGACTTTTTTGACTGTATTTCAGGTCTGTATTTAAGGCAAATATGTAAGGAGAAAAGCGGCAAAATGCGTAGTCCAAATGATGTGGGCTAAGACCCCACATAGACAGGGTCAAGTGGGGCAGAAGGAGAGGTGGATATAGATATTTCTAAATTTAGCCACACCCGGTAAATTATTATAAATACTTGGTCTATAACTTTATTAGTATCAAGTTTTAATCGACCATTTCATGGATATAGCACATTATTTTAAACATCGTAATAGAGTGTGTTTTTCTCATTTCTTCTCTAATTTTTTTCTAATTACTTTGTTGCCTGCTTTTCTCTAATCTTATCACTATTTTGCTGCACGAATCACAACATCTCTTTGTTTCATGGATGTTTTAGATGATTCCACTTGGCCAATTCAAAAACCCATTCAAGCATATTCAACCAAGTTAAGGGGCCATGCCCATGACTTCCCGCAGTTCTTGGTTGTTCTTCCTCCCTACTATCTCACGGTGGAGTAGTTATATTTGTACAGATCACCACACTGAGAAACGTATATGTGAGTGTTTAATTGAGTTATAACTGTGCAAAATCTTATGTCTTTGAGTCTTGGTTCTCTAAATCTTTCATGTACTACTTCTCATTTGAAGCTCAATAGAGTTGAAGAATCTTGAGGACAAAAGATGTTTTGATTTGTTGTTGATCCTATTCAACTAATTTTGCTTTACAATAGTTTGGTATGACATCTTTCAAAAGGCGAGATGAAATATTGTATGGCTTAACATTCCCACTTTTAGAAACAAAGAATGAATCTATATTCGAAGGACACTTTTGGTGAACATTCCAAATTTTGAAATCATGTACACTTTCAGCTAATAGTTTTTTAATAATAGTATATTATGGATTTAAAAAATAATTTAAAATATATTTTAAGGCTTAATATCTTTCCAAAAGACAAAACTAGTGTAAATTTGAAAATATATCACTTCCTAAACTTTTTAAGAGTTTCTTTTAAAAGTTACCATAAAAGATTAAAAGCCTAGAGTTTTCATGCTCCTTTCACTCTCATTTTCCGGAGGAATTTTCTAATATACCCTTTCAGGTGGCAAAACTAAGATTCCGTCGGACTCATTGAGTGCAAACGAGACTTGGACCATGACAAATTGGTTTCATTAAATTTTAATATACTTTTACACGTGTAAATATTTTATTTGATAATATATTGCGATATGATAATATTATTTCCACCCTTTTTTTCTAATTATTACACAAAAATCACTTTCCTTTTTAATTCTTAGTATCCAAAGAAAAAATCCCTAAAAAAAGATTTAATCTTATTTGACTTTCATTTTGTCCAAATGTATATTTTACCTAAGATTTTGTAATTAGATTTTCTTGGAGAAAAAATGTAACAAAGCTCACGTTTCACTACTAAAAAAAAACAACAAAATAGCGGCGCCTTTCCTTAATGTCAGAAAGTCCTTATTTAATTGCTAGAGTAAATATTAATGATTATATATTATGATGCTTTCGTGATGTATGTCTTTTTTATCAAGAGTAACAATTGATGAAGCTTACTCGCATCGTCCACTGTATACTCACTCAGGAGTTTTTGGTGGGAAATGCCTTTGGAACTAAACACTACTATTATCTTATCAAGATATGTTTGGCCCCATAACCGTACTAAATCAAGGGTTTTTTGCTTGTTAGATCAGTGAGAAATGTAGTGAATTGGATTTATCCATTTTTGATGTAACTAATCTCGGGGCTTGAACTTTCCTTAGTGAAGCCTATCGACTTTACTCCGGTCAATCAAGAGACTTGAGGTCTTGAACCGTCGACCTTCTCGTGCGCCTAGACAATAGAAATCACACAACCATTTCTCGAACAAATTGGTTCTCACCGCGTGGTTCGTTTCTCTGGGCTATGAACACGCTGTGTCTCAAGGAGTGTTTTATAATTCGGCCTTGTAATTCTCACGTGTGCCCTCACTTCACACTCACATAGGTGATTTCGAACATATAGTTTCATAATCATTAAAAGCTTCGCTTTAACCTTCACATATTATTACCGGTCTTATCCCAAACAGGAACAATTAGACAAAGACTCTACAATCGTCTTCATAACTTAGTTGTCCCTTTGGAACTCTAGATCCTAGGATCTCTGGCCAATTGAGGGTAGAAATTCGCACATGACTTGTTTAGAGGCCTTAAACCCATT